>VZUI01045245.1:0-115593 GCA_013401135.1 Cettia cetti | reverse complement strand
AAGGATTCATCTGGACTGCTTCTAACACCCTGACCAACAGGGTGTCAGGTCACATCCCTGACTCTATCAGGGGTTTTCAGTTTTTTTTCTGTTTGTTTTGTTTGCTTGTCTTTCTGTACTACTACATTTGGGGTTTTTTTTTAATATTTCTAGTAAAGAACTGCTATTCCTATTCCCAAATCTTTGCCTGAAAGCCTTTAATTGCAAAATTATCATAATTTGGAGGGAAGGGGGGTTACATTCTCCATTCCAGGGAAAGCTCCAGTTTTCCTTAGCAGATACCTGTCTCTCTAAACCAGGACAGTCAATTAGGAAAACTCCTCAGGATATTGACATTCTGAGAGAAGTTACTTCATTGGTTAATCTGAAATTTTTGAGATCAGAGCATGATCAAGATCAGACTTTCATACTGTGCTAAATACTTGTAAAAAAATTCAGCATTTTTGGTTTCCAGAAAAAGGAAAATATTTTATTACTGCTGTGTTAATGTATGCTTCTATTGCCCTTTTGGGGTAGAAATGCCAAAATGGTGCATAAGTTTTAAAATTAAGCACTGCAGTACAGATGAAGGATTTTTTCTATTTTGTAATATGTTGATAGGGACATAACATGCAATGAATAATAAAAAAATTATTACATAGGATATTAATCAGATACATAGTTTATTATCTGATTTTTAATCAGTCACTTCAGAGGAGCCAGAAAACTGCTAAACACATGGTGTACATTTCAGAAAAATACTTCCAGGGACAGTTCTAGGGGTTGCCTTTTAAACTTAAGTTTATTACAGTTCGAAGTAATCAGCTCATAGCTTTTCTAACTTTTACTGGGTTGGGCATCATATCAATGGTGAAGATTTTTATTAACTATTAGGACAAAATTCTAATGTTGCAAAAGATGGAAAAGCTGCTGCAGGTGATAAAGAAGGAAATGATACTTACTGTTGGAATGTTGTTGTAACTGATATTATTTTTAGATAATCCCCTTGTTAAATGGAGATTTATTTTACAGTTTGATGTAAATGAATGAAAGTTACTCCAATTGTGGCATTTCATATGAATTTATTTGGATTAAATATTCTTATGAGAGTCATTCTCTGCTGCTCTTGTGACAAAAACACAGATTTATTACATGCAAAAACTGCTAAAAGGTGCAGTGGTGAAAAAACTGTGCTGGGTAGACATTTCTTCTTAGAGTGTTTTTTTTTTTTTTTTTTTTTGTCCACAGATGTTAGCTGTTTTGTGTGGGAATAAAGGTGTTAGTTTATGAGTTTCTTGGAAAAAGACATTTAAAGGCTTTGAATGGATGAGATGTGTGGACTGAAGCGCCAGAGGACATTGCCGGAATGTTAGGTGAAACCCATAGGGAAATAATTCAACAGCAGCATCTGGAAAGGAACTGTATGTGGCTTGAGGGCTTACTTTTAATGCAAGTAGTTAAGATGAGATTAAATATAGGTGTTAGTATGTGAGAAACGGAGGAACAAGGTAAGTGATGAAGGTGTATCATGTGGAACATTGGGATTAGGGAAAAGATTTAACAGAAGCCGCAGCTGATCACAGCTGAATTTTTAATACCCTGGAAACATAATTTGAATTGAACTATATACTAGCTTCATAGAAAGTAAAGAAACGTACGTGAATATTTTATTGGGGAAAGAGAAGTCAGAGTATAGGCCTGTTCATTGGCCTTGGCACGTCACTTTTGCCAGAATGGGATGAATGAAGATGATGGAAAGTCAATCTACTAAGCCAGTTGGCTGTTGGCTATGCAGAAAGGAATCAACTGGTGATTGAGAATTTTCTCGTATGTCGCTGCCGTTTTTTGATATTCATGACTTGGTTCTATTTCCTAAGCACTCTTGTCTGGTGGCATGTGAGATGCCCTAAGGTAGCTGAGATGGCTTATAGGGTTGGCAGGTATTGAATAGGATTTACAGGAGACTCGTGCTCTCTGACTCAATGAGATGTCAAGGCAGATGCATCCCAAATGCACGAGGAGGCCTGTTATTAGCCATCTGACTTGTGCCCCTAGTGTTTGCTGAGTTGTTGGATATGCTTTTGCCATTGCTGACAGTGCTGAGAAGTGGCTTCATTCAGTTGGCCGTTCTTCATTGATGATGCTATTTAAAGATGCCCTCTAATGTCCTCCTTTATCTCCAGCTTCCAGAAAGCCAAAGATCCTGTGTCCTGTGTTTAGGGAACCTTAAGACATTTTGTGTGAATGTATACAATGACTGTACAGGGATACCTAGGACACCTGTAGACATAACTGTGTAAATATTTAAGTTCAGGTGTTTTAAAGTCCCATTGAGTTCTATCATTAAGAACATTACAGGTGATTTTGAGTTTAATGAGTGGCATGGCTGCATTGCCATTTAGTCTGTGTATCTATTGTCAGTGTTCGGAAAAATCCTTCAGTTAAGATTATGTGCCACAGTAAAATGAAAGTACAGCTAATAGTAGTAATATTAGATTTTTTTCTTTTTTCTTGTCCTTAGTTAACACTAGTCTTATTACCAATTTTACAACACACAATTCTTTCACATCAGTTGAGCACTTTATTATCCAGAATATGGAGGCTTAAAAAACCCCCGACTTCCTGAATATGCAAAGTCTAGAAGAAGTGAAAGCAATAAAAATAAAGAAATATCGTGATTCATTTTTCCATGACAAGCCTTAATCTTATCAAACATTCTGAAGTGATATGTTCCCAATTTGTAGGTAAGATGTCTTTGTCATGGTTCCTCCAGTACCAATATATTTTTTCTACTTGTTCCACTTCACTGTTTTCAGGTGTGCATGATTAGAATGTGCTAAAAATTACTATTGCATTACTATTTACTGTAATAAATTAGAAATTTAACCAGTTCAGAAGATGCTGTGACATATCATTATTACACGAGTATTTTTTAGTAAGCCTTTAGAAAGTGATAATTAAAAAAAAATATTTATTTAAAAACTACTGCCTTATATCTATATATTTTTTAAATTTCATATAAGGGAAACTTTTAATGCCTCAAATTATTTTCAACGAAATAGGAAGAAAATTATTCTTTAAGTATGCTCACATTTGACTAATTTCATTGTGAAAATGGAAGATTTTTATAACCTCAAGAATGGTGTAGTAGTCAGGTTACAATTTCCATAACATTATTAGGAAATTATTATGATAACACTTTAGAGATGTTATTTTTCTATAAAACTTTCTAAATTTTAAATTCTGGAGGATTCGTTGCCAACAGTGATGAAGTAAATAGCCATTAAAATACTGTCATTTTAATCAGAGAGCTATGGAAAACATTGTGGTGAGCCACCTGTACCTGAATTCATTATTGACTTGATTGACTTGATCTTTTAGGCCTAGCCTTTGGACACAAGATGATTTTGATTGCAATAGTAATGGAGAGTAGTTGATTTGTTTTCAGCTTTTAATTTTGATTCTTAAAGAACTGTGCATAAATCAGGTTTTTTACAATGAGTTATTTAGAGAGACTTATCTGATAGGGTGGATGGGCTGAATTGTCAGTATATTCATCCCCCCTCACTGATATCCCAAAGTATTTTAAAGAGCAAATTACTTGCACATGTTGGATTTGTAATGATGATCATGCCTCTGGTTTTTCAATGTGTGTGGAAAAACACGACTCGTTCTGCCTTCTAGAATTCTGTCTTTAGTCTTGCCTGTAAAACACCGTACACACCATAATACTATTACCATAAATAATAGTAACGGAAAGTGTGGGAGGTTTTGGCTCCAGTGTCATCAGTACGCTGTTGATCTCCATTCTCTGTATCCTTTTAATCCAGCCCAGATGGCAGAGTATAATTGCTTTTCCAGGCTTTGACCAAGATAGGAATATGGATGAAAGTGAGTTGGCTGTAAATCAGCTCGGTTAATGGAGAAATGCTGCTTGTTAGCCAAGGGAAGCATTTAGGGAAATAGCAAAAGGTAATGTATACACCATGTCCTGAAAATACATTTTTAATTTTTGCTGAAGTGACTGGCTGTGTTGGCCTCCTGTTAGTAATAGAGTTCTGTAGTACCATTTATTATTGATTTCATTATAACACAAGTGTTTGCCTGTGCCTCTGCTACCATCTGATGCTACTAATAGATTCCTTGATCATTATTTTTCAAGTTATCAAGAATTGTCTGTGACTACAGCACATCTGTGTGCTTTTTTAGGTTGCATGTACTGTTGACTGCAATTTGGGTATTCAGATCTCTTCTATTCCATGTACTCTACATTTGTTGAAAACAGCAACAAATGTTTCTTAGAAGTTGTCAGGTCAAGTTCTCAATGATAATTGAGAAAGTTCAGTCTCATCAGGAGACAAATGTGGCCTATCATTTTTGTTGTCAGATTATGAATGAATTTTTGTAAAATATAGACATGAATATTAAAGAAGGTATTTCTTTGTTTTCAAAGGTAGTGAACAGTCTTTGGGCTTGATTTTCTCTTTGTTTGTCCTGTAATGCTACTTTTCTTTTCTGCTGCTTCTGTTAGACACTCAGTCTCCAGTTCCTGAGATTTCCTTCTTTGAAGAGCTGTCAGAACAGCAGTTTTGTTAGCCTGCCATGTGCCTGTGGAATTTTCTGACCCACTGGAGCTTGAGTTTGGTAAATTTTAAGCTATGACCACAGGAGATGTCTGTGTGACTCTATACTGACCTGTAGTAAGTTGTACTTGGCTGCATAGTTTGAATGTAGCCTAAATTCTCATGGTTTTGATGATCACAACTTAAAATGTGTAATGTATATAATCCAATGTATATCATTCCCGTTTCTTCCCTTTTCTTATTGAAGGGAAAAACTTCTGGGGGTCTGTTACTATCTTCACATCAAAATTGCTTCATAGATATTTTCCAGTATACTTTCACTGGCTTTTTTTTTTTTCTCTTGGGTTATGAAAATAACAGTGAAGTGTTAATGAACATTGAAATGTTTATTAATAATGAGCAATGAAATGTTTATTAATAATAAATCTTAAATGTTGAACATTATATGCTTATCTTTCCCCATATTTATTTATATTATTTGAAATACTACCAGTAATTGTGTTTTATGTAAAACTTATATGTTTCTTCATAAATGCTTATATTAATAGATTTTGCTCATGACTATATATAAAATCATGCTTTATTGATTTTCTATCCATCATAGCCCTTGCTGTATTCCTGAGATGACACCACCAGTTAAATTGTGTGCTGTCCTTACACCATATCTATGCTTTGTAGAGTTTTGAAGTTTGAAAGCAATGTATGAGAAGTTACAATGCAAGGATTTATCCAGGACTAAAGCTAAAGAATATGGGCTGACAATTCATGGCTTTATATCCTGCTACTTAGAAAAACACTTGCCTGGCGTAGCTTGTTTTGGAAGAAACACTGTTATATTTTGTGTTCTTTTCAAATAAAGGAGAGATCAAAACCAGTGAAGAATCTTTAAGCTTGTTTACTGCATTTGAACTCTGCACTTCCTCATGGAAGGAGAAAATAAGTAATAACCTAAGAAGGAACATGAGTTTAGTCTTCGATGTGATATGAAAAGTACAACAGAAAACAAATTTCACCCTCTCAATGCATTAAAAAATGTATTATTATTATATTTATTCTTATGCTTTTAAAATAAAAGTGAAAGTAGATACCTCCAAAGGCTACCCTTTCAATTAAACAAAACAGTTCCAGGCTTTCAGTTTGTATTTTCATAGTTCAAGCTGAGTTCACTTCAATTGGTTATATGAGGTAAATTGTGTACTGGAGGCAGCTGCAGGTTCTGGTTTCCCAGCCATTAAGTACTTCCACTGTAAGCAAAAGTAAACTACAAATCATAGAAAATAATCAGCAGGTGTTTCAGCCAAAGAATGTGAGAGTTGATCTCTTCTGATATAATATAAAGGAGAATAGCCTGGGAAGTGAGGAATTCCTCCTGTTCCCTCTCTCAGACTCCTGCAGAGATTATATTGATTTATTAACTCTGTAGCTCTTTAGAAAATGTGCTATTTTGTGTTTGTCTGAAAGAAATATTCTTTCTTATAGAAAGGAGTTCCTTATTTGTATTGCTCGATCTCACTGTATTTTGCTAAAACCACGGAAGTACTGTGCTGTGAAATTGGTTTGCAAAGTTAGTACCTCTGTGGTAATTGTCTGTGTGATAGGTGATTTAGCACAGCTGCATATTATGCTTAAGTTTTCTCTTTTATAAACATAAAATCTGATACAGGTTCTGTTCCTGTATCAGGCAGGTCTCTTTTGCTATTGGATTTTTGGGGTATTTTTTTGTGTCAAACCCTTGTTCATTGCTTGACTAAAACATTATTCTTTGGGATTACTGTCACAGCATCTGATAGCTGTAGCCTCCAGTGGGTAAGGAGATAAATCAGAGTTAATACACAAAACACTAATGTTCAGATGTATTTTATGAGTGCTGCTACTCTAATCTGAAAAGTGTGATATTTCTGGCCTCCATCAACAAAGCTTATCCTTAGGGTGCTAGGCATTAACAACAACTACACTTTTGTTTTAGGCGCAACTTTTAAAAAGGGGCAAAAAAAAAAGAGGGAGAAATAGGCTGCATTCTAATCCCAGCCGGTTTGACTTGGGGTAAAGAAATACACAAGGAGTATCTGAAATACTCAAGGAGTATCCAGTATCTGAACTGGATTTTAAGGAACAAGATTCAGATATAACAATGAACTCTAGATTAAGAAATTTCTCTGTCATGGAGCAGTGAGGGCCAGCAGCTGCCCTCCCTAAGGGAAGGACCTGAGGGTGGTGACGGGCAGGTCACCAGGCAGTCCCACAGGAGCTAAGTGGGGTGAGAAGAGTAGGCCTAGAGTGGTATCCTAGAGGGTAGGTCTAGAGGGGTTTCAAGCACAAGTCCAGGTCATAGGATGAGTTTGTGGTGTTAAGGGAGGTCCAGGATTACAGCTGGGAGTGCAGGTCAGTGAGTCATGGTCAGGCTTCGGTCCAGTGGTGATAAAGAGAGTTGGCTGTGTGACCCTGTGCCTGTCAGGCAGGTCCATAGTGATGAGACAGGTCCAAGGTCAAGCTGCAAAGTTGGCCCATGGTTCTAGGTATGGACTGCTGTGTACAGAGGAGTCATGGGAAAACAAGGAGGCAAGAATTAAGTTGGTCTGGTTTGCCTCTAAGGTGTAGTTTGGGCAGGAGAGTAGATATCGTGCCAGTTGCTCCAGAGAGATGGTTTGAAATGACTTAGTATATTCTTCATTGGACTGATGCTACCTAAGTATTCACATGCTATATGATGCCTTTCATATACCTGGAAAATTGTTGATGTGTAGGGTATCAGCTACATTTTGGATTGAAAATGTCTGCTAAAAACAGTGAAGTTACTTCTTTTCTTCTGCATATTTATCTGTCTTCCAGTTGTTCAGAGAGAAAGAATTAATTGGCAAAGATGAAATCAGCAGCAGGATGGATTGGGAATCATGTCAGCAAGGAAGGCTGAAAACTTGATTTAGAGTGACAGAATATATTCCCTACTGAAGGAATGAGGAACTCAAAGAAGTTCTTCTGATTTCTCCTGATAACTCATTAGATGATGCATAGTTCATCTGACAGAAAGGTTTGCTTGGGATTACAACACCTGAATTAAGACATAAGCAGGTATCTACAGTATCTGAAGTTCATGTGATAGCCACTGCAGGACTCAATTGCCTAAACATTGATGCCTAATGCCATTGGAAACACAAAGGTTATGTGGGACATCTTTCTGGAGTAGTGATATTCTATACGTTGTAAAATGCACAAGAGACCTATGCCTTTCTGGAGTGGCATTCTCCTAACAGTTAAAAAAACGTGGCAGTTGAGATCATCAGCTGCTAGGTGTGAATCTTAGGATGACCTGACTTATTTTTTATCTCCATCAGCCATATTGGAGCTTCTTCAGCTGAAATGGCAGTTTAGACATCTGTTATGCCTTCATAAACGTGCATTGGGGGAACCATTTAGAAGCCCAGTTAGTTGCCAAACAGATGTGTCTAGTGCCATTTCAGATACCTGTCAGTGTAATGGCATCTTGATAGATTTGAAATGAGACCTGCAGTAAGCGGACAAAGTGGGACCCTGCCATTTCTGAGCAATGCTTAGAGGCCAGAACTCTGAAGTCATCCAGAATGACTCCAGGTATATCTATTTAGACAGCAGCAATGAGGTGCAGTTTCTTAACCTTGATCTGAGTACCTTGCCTTCGGTAGCTTTGGAAGACTTATTCTTAAGGATTTTCAAATGGAATAGCGATATATAGATGGTGTTTTGTTTTTTAAAATTTGTAACTGTGTCCATGAGTAGTGTAGTTAAGTGTGACTTCAGTGTTCTAGTTTAGTATAAGAATAGTATTCTTAATATGGCAGCTTTTTTTTTTCAGTCTTTTGGGCATTCCTTGTTAATATAATTTGGCACCTTTTGATTTGCCTGCTCATCAGAATACTTGACAGAATTTTTTTTTTCCAAATCTTAATTTCTCTTTTCCAAATAAAAGGGTTTTTTTCTGTATTAGTTAATAAATATTATTTGTATTTTATCACCTTTATAGTCCTTTACCATTAAAGTCCTCTTTGTCAACAGGATTAGATCAGACAACTGGCCACTCCAGCAGCATAAGCATAATTTTTATCATTATGTTAAATTCCTTTTTGTTTAAAATCCTGTTTCTTATGTTTTCATATGAATTACTTTTACTGTAAACAACTCTGCAACAATAAGAAGTAGCATATACTAGCAGATATACTGGAATTTAATAATTAATGTAAATGACAGTAGAAATGTTAAGGCTATTACTTTACCATAGCAATCCCTACAGTGAATTCTCTCTCAGGTCAGACAATCTCCTGATATATGTAAATCACTGCTCTTTCATGAGCTCAAACAAGCCTTTTGACCTCAACAATTATTTGGTTTGTTCCAGATAAGTTAACTGTGCTCTTAACTAATTTTATTCTATAATGATTTACTTGAATTTTATATCTCATCCTCCCATGGACAACCTCCATTGATTGAATTATATTTTGAAGTAGGAAATCCCAATATTTCTATTCATTAAGTGCCAGGCTACTGTTTTATCTATGACATCCTAGTTTATAGCCCAGGATCAGTTTTGCCTATTCATTTTTTTACTTAGTCAGCATCAGAAACAATACAAAGAGTGCTATGTATTGCTTTTACTGAAATGCATCTGGTATGTCAATGAAATTTTGTACTCTGCGGTAACTGTTTTGTTTGGGGTGTGTCTGTGTTAACATTCAGGTCATGTATATGAAGCGATACCATAATAAAACTTCATTTGATGAAAGATTCTCAGGTGTTGAGGGTTTTTGCTAGTCATGGTCCATTCATGGCTACTCTTCTCCCAGTGCTCATGTCAGCAGCATACAGCAGAAGTTCTAGAATGAATATTTACTGAGGGATATTCCTCAGCTGCATCTAACTGTTTTTTGAATTTTCATTTTTTCTCTAGTTAAGCTGGAAATTACTGTTTAATATGTACCTTCTATTAGTGTGAACTATGTGAGCAAGGATTTTAATTTCTTCCTGCTTATTTCCTCTATGTCTTGTAAAGTTTAGAGATATCTATGTGTTCATAAGATTCATCAGTTTTCTTTGTTCTCCTTCCAGCAGTCATATTATTTATCTTAGAGCCTTCTCCCAGTTTTTGGGCATTTTTCCATGTCACTGCAGATACACATTATGGAGTTTGATGCCACCTCCCTGCTGATTCTTGTTGAAAAGTGCTTTCCTGAGTAATTCTTTGTACAAGATGGACCTACCTTTGTTCAGTTGTCCTCTTGTGCCAGAACACCACCTTGTGGAAAAGGAAAGCAGAACTTTATCTTGCTTGGTTAGGATTGAAAAGATCTGAACCTCCAGATCCTTCTCTCTTACTTTTGTGCTTTTAAGTTATCTTTGAGAAGCTCTGGGTAGTATCTGCCATTGCTGTTTCTGCCCTTATTAATAATCTTCATGGAATAAAAATCAGAAGGCAGAGAGAGCCTCAGCACCTTTAGTAGAAGTCGTGAAGTAATGACAGGTCTTAAAAAGTGTGTTTATTTAATTTGTTTACATTTATTGTTACATTAGGGATATTATACTGCTTTAATCAAAAGTTACTAGGGTTTTCTATAATGAACCTAAATTTGCAGCTATTTATAATTGAGAGAAAATGTTTCCATACAGAAATTTGGCATTCAATGTCTGAAGCTAAATGGTTTGGTTTTCCTTTTTCTATTTATTTTAAAAATACTCTTCGGCTGCATTCTGTTTTGAGGGAGGCTTTTTTTTTTTTTTTTTTTTTTTTTTTTTTTTTGTGTGTGGTTTTATATGCTTTTTGTGCTGCCTTGGCAAGGTTTGATACATGGAAAAAAGTTTTCCAGGCTCTTAGTCTTTTATGTCAGCTATTTCCTTTTTGATATTTAGAACAGGATACTTTGGTGGTCATTACTTTTTAACTGACACCCTGTATTATTCAATAAGAAGTTGCCCCTAAGTATTTGCCATTACTGCTTTTCATATATTGTTACATAAAAATAGTTCATATAGTTCAATTTAGTAAATATTTTTTCTAAAACAAGATTGTATACCTGACATGTTTAGTGGTACTAAAGTTGGTACTTGGTATTTCTGCAAAAATCACAATTTCTCATTCATTTAAAATATCAAAACTAGTTTTGATTTTTCTGTTTATTTCTGTTTTCTAATTATTATCTGTAAGGCATTTAATGCCATACTTAAAGATGTTGAAAATCTCTAAGTTGGTATTGTTGGTTCAGAAAATCAGAGTGTAGTATGCATTTGAAATGCTCCAGTTAGAGTTTGGGGAAATGTGTCCTTCAATTCATGAAGCCCAAGTCCTGGTTGGGGTCTGATGCCATCCAGGTAGTAAACAGAGAAATGTTTTGACTCTGCCTAAGTTCTTACAGACACTTACAGTGTTCTGTGCGTTTGAGGCTTGACTAGTGAGTGCAGATGGCATTGAGCCTGGCACAGAATGTGGCCCGTGGCTCAGGCGATTTCTTCAGATGTTATTCAAGTAATGACCACATATTCTGTAAGTGCTGCACTGTGGTCAGAAAACTTCCTACAAAGTGGGGTCTCCTTTTTCTTCCCAACAGCTTTGTCAGGTACATATTTTTTTCTCTCTAGGGAGAATGTCCCAACAGCTAGTTGGGTATTCATTCATAGAATAGATGAGATTCCTTTACTTCCTTGTATTCAACTTGGGCCACAGCATAGAAAAATGCTAGAGTCACTTTAGCAGAAGATGGTACACATCCTCTTACAGTCTTCAATTTGTTTCTGAATTCTATGCAGCAGCAATGGACTGTAAAATGTATAAATAGTATACAGGGACCCGAACCTAAGTATTCTGCCTGTCTTTGACTTGCTTGTTTTCTGAGCTTCAGCAATGCAGCACAAGAGAAATTATTAGTTATGCTGTGGAGAAGGATGATCAGAACAGAGTTCGTGAGATGAATAAGAAACTGACTGAGGAGGAAATAGTTGAAAGCAGATTTAGTAGGCTGGAAAGATATTGCTGGTGGAGTTCCTCCATGTTTTTAAAATAATCTTTCTTCTATAGCACTAATATATATATATATTTTTTTTAGAAAATATATGTTTGTACTAAAATAAGGTAATGATGTTAGTCCAAGAGTTTTCACAAGAAGGTATCAAGGTGGTAATATCTGCTGATAACGGAGGGACAGGAGACATTTTCAGTACAACATTGGATGCCGCACAGGAGGAACTGAGTGACACTGAAGACAGGAGGGATCAATGTAAATAAAATTATCATAAATAAAATTAGATGAAATACAGTGCAAAGCAAGACTTTTCAGGACTCATAGCCAAGAAGTTTACTCTAAGCTGTTAGTTCATCAGCTTGAAAAGTGTACAGATTTGTCTGCAGTACTGCCTTGAGTTTCCAGTATGTGGGAGTCATTCCCTGTGTGGTTCTCAGTGTTGTTCTCACTCCGTGAACAGTGAATTCAAGTTGAGACTGACTAGTGAACAGGAAGGCTGTAGAGAAAATCAGGGGCTGAGAGGCCTGGACTATGGTCCTAAGAGATTGTATATTTACTATCACAGACAGAAAATAAAAACCAATACTTGAATGCCTTTCTGCAATATCTCCTCCAAACTTTTGGCCCCTATGAACTCCAGGGGCTGTGGACATACCTGATGCGGCTGTGTGAACTGTTCTGAAAAGACAAGTACAGCTCTTGATTTCCACAAAATTTTGCTACAGTAGGCTCTAAATAGGATTTACAAGATTTGGCCTAGAAAATGAACACTTTTGCTCCCAAAGTTTTATGGACATTTTTCATGCTCTAAATTATGCTTTGGTTCACAATATCTATTTTAGCTCTACTTTTATTTTCCAGTCACAGCTTCACTCATAGCACAGCTGTGGCATTTGTCTTGCAACAAGAAGGATCTGATAATCATGAAATAACCCAGATTTATGCCTGTAGTGCTGAAGCAGTGCCATATTTGTGAAAATAACTTAAGAGGAACAATATGCAGCAGATGTGAAGGTTTTACCTTCACATTTAAGAAGGTTTATACTGTCAGTGAGTGTGGGCTTAGCAGGGCCTGACAGAGTTTCAACTTACCAGATGTTCCATGTGATCAAATAGATGCTATACAGCTGTTTCCCATTCTTTTTACCGGTCTCAGATAAATATATAGTAAATGGTCTGAAATATATTTATTGTATTTTGGCAAATCCTGCAGAGAACTGCCCACAGGCACCAAGAATGCAGGGAGAAACCAAAGGTTCTCATAGGCATGCTCATTTTCCATTACGGAGGAGAAATTAGCAGCCATTTGACTGAAACAACTCTGATGATACTAGTCAGGGAGGAATAAAATATGGGGTTTCCCTTTGGTTGTGGATGTTGTGAGATTAGTGGCTGTATTTACAGAGTGTCTCTGGTCTGGGGGAGCTGTTACTCCTATGGGTGGGAGCTGTCCTCGTGTCCTGACAGTGTCACCCTTCCAGTGGTGTTAAACTCCTGGGAGAGGTGGTGGGTTCAGTGGAGCGGCTGTCCCGCAGCTAGCTTGTGCTAATCCCAGCTCAGGCTTTCAACACTGGAATGGAGAACTGGATTGGCTTCTGACCTCAGTGCAATACAGAAGACAGGGTATTTCCAGAGCTCCTGGCAAGGCTGCCTGTCCACTCCTGAGCATGGAGCGTGCCCCAAATTAGCCATGGAGTGTGTTTTTAAGGGCACAAAACTTTTGGGGTTCAATCCAGACAACTGCTCTGAACTGTTTCTGGATTATAGGCCCAGTTTACATTAACTGCCGCACCTGTCAACTTGATTCAATCACAGAGCAGCTAAACAATAAAAAAGAAAGTTTCATTTCCCTTCACCTGGTCTCCTGTTCTCATTTTTCCTTCCTCCCCCTCCAGTTCCCCATGTTCTCCTTAGCCCTTTGACTTTACTGCTGCCTTCCTTCCCTCCTGTCCCTCTCAGCCTCCTGTCTTTCCAGAGCTGCTTTTACACCTGAAAAAATTCTTCCTATCTACTGGAGGCTTTCCTTGTTCTCCTTTAGATCCTTTTTAAAAACCTTCATCTTCAGTTGGAGAAATAACTTTCATTTTTCATTAATAATCTCTTTAACATTTCTTGTCTGCTGTGTCATTTTCAGATTTATGGCTAAGTCTTGCAAACATTTACAGAGAAGTACCTGTTAAATGAAATTGAGAACATTCTGTTACAAGTTTGGAGGACTGGATTGCTCATTGGAAAGATTTTTGAAATGGAAATATTTCCCACTGTAAAACTCAATGTTCCTTTATGTTCTATATACATTTTTAATAAACTTTTGTGACCACAAAGGAGCAGTGGAACATTCACTAACTTCTGTTTTTAACTTTTATTCTTTAGGTCAAGGTGTGGAACATGTTCTCACAGATTTTTAAATGTGCTGAGCAAACTTAGTGTTGAAAATATAACTTTATACCCAGAATCATATGAAAGGACAAGTACAAGCTGTACCTTTTGATCTTGGTGACCTTAATTGTTTTATTTTTCAGTATTGATTTTTATTTCAGGAACCTCGAGCATCTGGACTACCTGAGTACGTAAAAATTGTCGAAGTTGGGCCAAGGGATGGATTACAAAATGAAAAGGTAACTTTTCTCTTTTGGTTTTTGGGTGTGCTTTGACATGCATATTAGTGATCTTTTCATTGTGTAGAACGTGTGCATCTTACTAATTATGTTTCTTTCATTTTGTACTATTAAATATTGATAACTTTCCTTTATATTAGAATTAAAGTGCATTCCTATTTACTCAGCTTTTAGATCATATAATTTCTTTCTATACTTGGCTAACTAGTCTTTCTGTTACTCAACATTTCTTTTTGTCTTGGGATTTGTCTTGTCAATCAGTAACATTCTGTTGGACATAATTGGTAAACACTGAACACTGGCTATCTTTGTAACTTGTGTTTCTGCTTCAAGTGTTCATGTAGAAGGAATAGTAAAATAGATTTTATCATGCTTCCTGCTAAAGATACACAAGATAAAAATATTACTCTTTTGATAGCATTATTCACCTGAAGGATGGTAGGGAAACATTGAAGAAGATTGAAAGAGGTTCTAGGTGCATGTAGAGAAACATTCATCTATTTCCACAAACAGGAGGATAAGCTCACATACAGCATTGTTACTTATACCAGAGATGTTAGTGGTATGAGCAGAATAGAGTTACTCTGCCTCAGCTGTGGAGCTTTTTTCCTCCAATTTTTCACTGGTTGCACTGTTAGTATTTCCTTTGTCATTTCTTGCAAGTTTGATGTTTGGTTAATAACAAATAATGAGGCCAAATCTATAACCAGTTACACAGAAGTGCTTCCTTTTGTGATAGACAGAAAATGAAGTAAGATCAGGTATACTGCCTTGTGCATTCCTTATACCTTCTTTACACTTCCTACTGACAGGAGACAGTAGAGTTATGGTAAAATGTCTAAGTGTAGTTCATTATTTTTTAAAAAGTATTAATTATGTACAGGGAACATTTCACTTAAAAAAACTTCTTATGTATGAAATACTTCGCTGAAATATGTCTCCATGTCTATAGGTGATAGTCCCAACTGATATAAAAATTGAGTTAATCAACCAGCTTTCCAAAACAGGCCTGCCTGCAATAGAAGTGACCAGTTTTGTTTCATCCAAATGGGTGCCTCAGGTATGTAAAATCAGCTCCATCAGAACTATTTAAATTTAAATACCATTCTATTTATTTATGTAACATTAAGTTGTAAATAAATATTTGAGACAGCGTCACATCATTAATATAATGTTGTTCCTACTTCTTTTCTACTCTTCTAAAACTAGTAGTCATTGATGTAAAAGAGAAAACCAGTGTACGCTATTTTATTTTTCTCTAAATGAAAAGTTATTTTCCACGTTTGGAAATGTGTTTGGAAGATCTAAATTTGGGACTTCTGTATATGTAATAGTAGGCACATTACTTATTTTGGAGTTCTAGCACGCTATCAGCAACTACACTTAAATTTTGATGAATCATAATAATTTGCTTACTATTTTTCCAGAATTAATTTTTACATTTGGTAGAGTTCAGCAGAAGCCCAGCCTTTCTGGAATTGGTATCAAAACTGCATTGGCATTAAACTGCCACATTTCCATTTGAGATTTAACTCTGAAAATTCAGGCTTTAGTCCTGAAGTTTACTATTTAGCCCTGTTTGTGCAAATTAATTATTTCCTGCAAATAAGGAAATAAGTCTATACTTGTATAAATAATTTAAACTATTTTTCAAGAAATTGTGAGATTTAAACTAATTTTCAAGAAATTCAAGAACTTGTTTGCAAAGAAGTATTTGAATACTTTGTATTTGACAAGGAACATGCAAGTTATTTACAAATTAAAACAAGAAGTTAATTAATTTGAGAAAATACTTCCTTTTTAATGTCTATTGCACGTTGGACATCTGACAAAATGTAGATAAAGTTTGTCCATTTTAAACTGAGAGTACATCCTGGGCCTGGACTGTATTCTAGGCTTTTCTCTGAGACAAACATAGTACAGCCATGCTTATTCATGAGTTAGCAAAGCAAATTGTACAACACTCTGAGGGACTCCTTTGCTTTATTTCAGTGTTCTCAGGGTCACCAGGGAAGAGTCTAGAAGAGGGATGATAGGAAAGGTGAAGAGTGACAATGCAGAATTTCTTTGGTGTCAATGCAGAGGCAATCATATATTTTCTGCTAAAAGGGAATAGGTTAAGTTTTTCTAACTGCCATCACTTTGTCAGTTACTGCAACAGAGAATAATGTTTTTTAAATGTTAGGAGAAAAAGATCTAAAGCAAAAGTGTATTTCTTTCTTCTTTTTTGTTTAATTGTTTCCTTTTCCTGTGAGCCCTTGCAAGTACTAAATTCAGCACAGGTTTGTCAGTTAAGAAAAAATGAGCAATCCCTTCTTATCTCAAATTCATATCTGAATACTTGGTTTTAACAGCTTAATTAGTGTTTAATTTTTTTTTATTTAAAAATAAGATGGTGTTGCTTTGACAGAGTGCAGTCTTGACTGTCTTTTCTTTGCTCTTTCTTTTTTTCATACGTCATAGAAATAGAATTTACAGTTATGTTTAGATCACTCATTCGCTTATTTCTGGTTTTAGTATTTTAAATTTTTTATGGTTTCCCATCCACTGTTGCTTTTGGCAAAGATTTTTTTTTTTACTGAAAAATCATAAAGAAAAATTTCCACGGTAGCAAGGTGCCATATAAAACAGGATCCCACACCTATTACATAAACAGCCAAAATTTATAAATATCTACTATTAGGAAGTTTATTTTTAAAGAAATTGGGAAAAGAAATATTTTATTACAATTTAAAATCTTATAACATGCAATATGTGCAAAGATGGGATTTTACTTACAGGAAAAAGAGCAATGAGACAGATTTAGTACATAAAGTATTATTTGGATCTGGCAGGTTTATACTGGTTGAAAAAGTGTCATTTTGGTTTTCCAAAATGTATATTTTAAGACAGACTATAGTTCTGGAGAGTGAATTTAGTTCCAGAACTTACTTTTCAATTTATAATTTGGTTTCAGACATTCTTCTTTGCTCTGAGAAATGTAGCTACTACTTATATTAAATTGAGGAAAGAAAAATTGTTCTTAAAAAATTAAGGTGTTAACAAAGGGTTTTTGTGAGGTTATCAGACCAATTTAGTTCACATAGTAGCAAATACAGCAAGTTTTGTGCTATCATTTATTATCTCATTGTGATGAGAAATGAGTTGTGCCTGGCTATAAAACACCTTATGTACCAATATCCACTTCCTTATAGATTCTTGTTGGGCTTATATTTGAAGATGAATACGTGGATTTTTAAAGTATTTTTAATCCATTCATTTTCACAGAAGGAAGCCAGTGACAGGAAGGTTCCAGTTTACAAGTAGTATTCTTAGTTAATAATGTGGTGTAATTTAATACCATGTATTTAGAATTGTGGTACTGCATAGCTATCAATAAGGTATCTGCTGAAAATAAGGAGTAATGAAAGCTCTGTAGTTCATACATCTTTTCACATGGTACTTCTCAAAATACTTTTCACCAGTGTGGAAAGAAGCAGAAAACCAACTTAATAGTGTTTTCTTGAGAGATTTACTTTTATGAGAGCTCATTTAAAAAGCATTTAAAATGTACTATTGTTTTTTTAAAACTCAGAATCCTTAACACATTTAATAAGATGAAGATGTTTTATTAATTGTATTGTTTTCAGGTGTGCACGCCATTGAAAAATATTTTTCAACCCACTTCTTTTAAGAAAATGTGCTTATCTAAAGAATTTGCCCTTTATTAAATGAATAAGTGTTTCATTCATCTTCTTCATTAATACAGGGAGTATATTTAATCTTGAATTTATGAGAAAAATGTAAGAGTATCTTAAAAAGGCAGATTTTCTTTTGTGAGGGGAGTAAGAAGTACTCTGATCTTTACCGTAATAATGAAATATTTTCTTCTTTAGAAAGAAACTTCTGAATATATTAAAACGTTGCATTATGGGCAACTGGATTTTGCTGTATTTTTAAGAATAGATGTATTTAGTCTTCAAATGTTATGGTTACAGTATTGAGGAATTCAAGTCCAGTTATGCTTAACATTGTGAATTTGTATTTTTCAGTGTGCTGAAGTTTTTAAGATTTGTATGTTTTTTAAATCTCAGTTATTCTGTTAATTCCACCTATTAGGTCCAGTGAAGCAAAGTTGCTGTAACACTTCATGAACAGCATGATCATAAGTCTGTCAGTTTATAGTGCAAATTATTTTTTTACAGATACACACAAAGGAACAATGTAGAAGTCTTAGCCCCAGTTCTATATTCACATAAATTTAAAAAGATTACAACACAAATAGTCAAAAGTTAGGAAATTAAAAAAGAGTATCTGTATAAAAGCAGTTTAACCCCCTTGTTGTTAGACCATTGGTATGAAATGTAAAAGTGATGAAGGCAAAACCACAGTCTAAGCCAATTTCTATGTAGCTATATAAATAAGAAAATAACTGCTGATCAATACAAATTATTTTTATTTTTTAGATGGCAGATCATGAAGAAGTAATGAGGGGCATTGAGCGGCATCCTGGAGTCCAATACCCCGTTCTCACACCTAATCTTCAAGGTTTTCATTCTGCTGTAAGTTCCTTCATAGGAGTTGTCCACATTTACCTCTTCTATGTTTGAGACACTTTCAGTTCAGTACTAGAAACTAGCTTTTTAATGTTAGAAGTAAGCGATAGGTTTTTTTCTGAAAACTCTCAAAATTCTTTATGAAAATTGGGGAAATTCTCAGAGTGATGCTAAGCTCACATTTTAGTGGAGGCACTGACCAGAAACTTTGTACGTTCCTTTAAATGATGCTTGTATATAAAGGGCAAAACAGTTCTTTCTCTTTGAGTTGTTGGCCCTAGAAAAGTTTCTGAAGAGTGTCTTGGTAGAAAATACTGAAGAAGGATCAGAAAGGACTCATTTCAATGAAGAAGCTTTATAGCAATTCTGGATTTAATTTTGGTCGGGTTTGAAAGTTTAAATTGTTTCAGTTCTTCCAAAATAGTCAAAATTATAGACTTGAAGTGTGTATAAGTGTGAAAATGGAGCACTTCAGTCATCTTAAAATATACACATTTTTAGTCAAATCTTTACTTTTTTCTTTGTTTTTTTAAAAATTTTTAATATTTTTTTGCTTTTGTCCTGACGTAGGACATGCTGTATTTGGAAAGCAGGCTGCTGGGTGGACATTTGTAGTATAGTCTATTACACTTCCTGTACTGAGATATCTGTGAAAACAGAATCCTGTGCATAGTTGACTTAACTATCAACAGTCAGATTATAGTGCTACAACTTTGATTCAGTGGTAGCTTGTATGAGTTTAATTAATTGTGCTTTATCTCTATACTGTAATTAGCGATATAATGAAGGGAAAACAATGAAACAATATTTGTAGGTTACTCCTGCATTCTTCTTTGCTGATGATTTTTCCGTCTCTCTGAAAGAATAGTTGTCCCTGTCAGGCTGCTGAATTTTAGACATTATCCTGCAGAGGCAGAGAGTAAATGCAAAAGCTCCATACTTTTTCATTGAACAAGAGTATTCTCACTGGAGAGTGAGAGTTAGTTAACTATTCTCTTAAGGTTAAATATCTTCTTCTCCTATCCACTGGCTTTCAGCCTTCTAGTTAGCCTCATATTAGTTGATATACTGAGGTACTGAGGTACCGAATACAAGCTCAGGCTAATTCCCCCTTCAGTGGAGTCACCGCATTTACACATTTTCTAGACTGGCGTTTGCTCTGAGACTTCTCTCAGCAGACTCTCATGTACACATTTTCCATATTATCCTTAGTGACTGTGACACCAAGACCAATGGAGTCCTTGATCCTAGAGTTGGCTCTAACAAGGAAATCATGGTTGAGTATTGGTGCTGCTCTAGGCATATGCACACAGAGAGCTTTCCCAAACATGAGAATGACTTCCTGGTATTCAGGAGGAACACACAGTGGGAGAATTCTTGTGTGATCTATTCCTTTTCAGAAAATACGAATATAGGTATCAATCATTGTTGTTTGTATAGTTGGTTCATGTGATTTCTTACATCTTATTACCTTTATCATTCATCACTTTAAAAACATGTTTAACTAATTTCTAAGAAGAGGCAGAAAAATATGCCATAGTGAATGATCTCAAAAATGGATTAAATCTGTATGCTATAGCTTAAAAAATTGGAGTTTAAGTTAGGTTTTAGATATGGATAATATAATTAATGTACTTTAAAATTTTAGAAGTTTGTACAGAATTAAATGCCTAGTCTAATATTTCAATGTAATGTTATGACTGTTTTCTTGAAATGTGTTTTTAGATTGCAGCAGGAGCTACAGAAGTCTCAGTATTTGGCGCAGCATCTGAATCTTTCAGCAAAATGAATATTAATTGTTCAATTGAAGAAAGCATAGAAAGGTTTGAAGAAGTCACTAAATCTGCAAGGAATATGAATATTCCAGTGCGTGGGTAAATATACAGATTCTAAAGTAATACAGAGTTACTGAAGTTGTTGTTACAGGGGCTATTTGGTACCAGTAGAACAGTTTATTACCAAATTATTACATTGTAGCTGAATTGTAATAATAGTCTTTACTGTGATTTTTATTTTTAAGGTTGAATATATTTAGCTATTTTTGAATTTTTAACTACTGATGGTGACTCTTTTGCTGTGGAAATTTAAAAATGAAAGTGGTGTTTATGAGATTTTATTATACAAGTTAGTTTATGCTATCATAGATGACAGAATAAAATTTCTTTTGTGCTTTTGTTGAGAATTCGTAATGCTGTTGAGAATTCGTAATGCTTCAAAAAATGCCCTACAAATTTTTATTTTATTGTAGAATTCATAATATATCACTTCATACATTGCAGCATCAAGGTATAAAAGTGAGAAAACAAATTTACTCTGAAGAAAAAACTTACTCTGTGTATAAGTTATCCTGAAAGCCTAGGCATTGAATTTTTTGTCTCTAGTGCATGAAACTCTAGAATTGTCCAGCATTTATTTTTTAACATAGAATTATCCTGAATGGTACTTTTGAAAAGTATCGATTTTTATTTCCATTTTCTTTTCCATCACAGGTAAGAACTACTTACTTAAGATTATTTGTGAAGGTCTTTTAATGCAGAAGGGCTCACATACATTCAAGGAGAAACTCAGCAGTGGGATTCTTTGAGGATTACTAGTAGTGTAAACTACATCCTGAAAGCCAGTTGTGTCCTGGGCTGCATAAAAAGTAGCATGGCCAGCAGGGTGAGGGATGACATTCTACTACTCTACTCTACTCTACTCTACTCTACTCTACTCTACTCTACTCTACTCTACTCTACTCTACTCTACTCTACTCTGATGAGATGCCACCTAGAGTGCTGCATAGAGTTCTGGTTCCCCAGCATAAGAAGGACAAGATGGAACTGTTGGAGCAAGTCCAGCAGAGGGACTGGAACATGGCACTTACAAGGTCAGGCTGAGAAAGTTGACTGGTCAGCCTAGAGAAGAGAAGGTTTTGTGGAGACCTCATAGCAAACTTTCCAGTATCGGAAGGGGGCTGCAGGGAAGCCAGAGAGAGGTACTCTTCATCAGGAACTGTAATGATATGGCAAGGAGGAAAAGCTTTAAGATGAAAGACTAGGTTTCAATTAGTTACTAGGAAGACTTTCTTTACTGTGGTGAGACACTTGCACAGGTTGCCCAGAGAAGTTGCGGATGCTCTATCCCTGGAGGTGTTGCTCAAGGCCAGGTTGGATGGAGCTCTGAGCAACCTGATCTGTTGAAAGGAGGTGTCTCTGCCCATTTCAGAGATGTTGGAACTAGATTATCTTTAAGGTCCCTTTCAATGCAAACCATACTGTGCTTCTATGATTTTCACAGACAACTCAGAGCCAACCAAGGATAGCTCATAAATGCTCAGGTTTTTTTTCCTTAGCCTGGGTGCATTTCAGGAGGAAAATCACCAAATAGAGAAGTATGGGTATTCGCTGCATTAGGAAATAGTAACTTGTACCAGTGTTTAAATACTTTTTCCAGTTGTTAACCTGCCACTAGAGTCATGATTTGCCTCCCTGAGCAACTTCTCATATAAGAGGTCTGTTATTTAAATGCTCTCTGCCACCATTGTTTGTCACATTTTTTCTAAAACTAAACTCTGAGCTGAGAACATAACTAGCAATTTGACTTCTCCAGTAGGATTAAACTCACGGATGCCTGAACTTTAGGTCTCAGACGGGTGTGGTTAAAGGAATAGGCAATCAATTCAGACAAAACAGCAAGTGTATAGCAACAAACCTATTCCACTTGTGAAATTTTTACATTACACTTCTGTTTTCTCTTTTTTTCAGTTGTCTAGGCATATCAGGAGATATTTTCTGTTTCATATTCCTGCATTTAATTAATAAAATTCAACTCGATGGTACAACACAGGCAGCCAACCGTCCAGGAAATCCTCAAAGCCTATATTGTAGAAGGTTTTGGATAGTAATGGAGGATGTCAAAAAAGGGACTTTGCAACTTGTCCATAAAGTGTAGGTGATGAAGAAGCCCCTGTGGTATACTGTAGACTGATTTTCTGCTTAAAATACTAACTAGTTTTCACATGTTTCAAGAAGTGGCAGCCTGGCAGCTTTCTCCTCCCCCCCCCCAGATTATGTCTACTTCATTTGTAGCATACCAGAAGCAATTATTCTGACACTGATAAACTGACATGATGGAAGTAACTGTTCCCATGACAGGATTCTGCAACATTCCCAGACATTTGTTGTCTGCTATCTGACAAGCCATGTGGATTTTATTTTTTTTTTCACACAGAAAAAGAAAAAAAAACTAAACAAAAAAGAGAGAGAAAGAGGCAGGAGGCAGAAAATGGTGAAACAGAACAGCACAGAAAAAAAAATTAAAGAACAAAAACAAAGCAGAGAGATAAAAGGGAGGAATATCAAGAACCAGGTGGTGAAACAAACAGAGCAGTACAGAGATGAAGAGAAAGGAGTTAATTGAACTTAGGAAAAATACAATTGGATTATATTTTGAAACTACTTTGTGTATCCAGTACAGATATCTCTAATTTCAGTGCAATATGCAAACATAAGATGAACTTCATACAGTACATGAAGGAAAATTTTATTGAGTGTGTCATGCCAGCTGCAGTATGTTAGAGAACACCAACAGAGAAGTGCTTAATATCAGATATGATACAAAGTGAGTAGATTCAAAATTGTGAATGAAAGTCATGTAAGCGCACACCAGCTATAGCTTTCTTTCTTAGGCTTACAGGTCTAGGAAAAGTGAATCATTCAGAATTAAATAGCGATTAACAGAATAATTCTGTTTGTGATGATGCCTTTTCCTGGTCTTAAAAAACTGAGAGCCAGACACAGTTAAGGGATAAGTTAAGGGATAAGGGTTTTTACCTCGGTATTTTAATAAGGATCCTTAGGTTTTGCACTATTTCACCAAGGTGGGACTCACCGAAATGCACACACACAATAGATCACATACACAATTTATAGACCTGACAAATGAGCATATCTAACAAGGATGCCCCAGTGGGAGGCCTGGATGAATGGCCTGATATTCCCCCCTCCGTGGAATTCCCCCATGGACGGACCATATCTCCAGTTTACAGGATATGTTCTAGAGAGGACCTTGGTTTCTCAGGATAGCATAGGGCTTTCCAGCCTCCTACTACAAGGCCTCTAGTGGATGTTTGGTATCCTGGCCTAAGAGAATGCTAGGACTATGCTACATTATCAGACTTAAGGAATTACAAGTATGCATGCTAAGAATACTGAGGATACATAAAAGTTATATAAAATATATATTTTAAAAAAAAGCAAGAAATCATCTTGGCACCAGCAGGGTTGTAATGAAGTAAAGAATCCAAATAGAGAGGGTATGTTTATTGAAGAGGAACTGCATTTATGTGAATGTTTTGTGTATCTTCATCACATTATATTAGTTTGAGAATTAATTTATCCAGTAAAAAGTAGAGGTGAGGCTCAAGAGATAAGAAGATGGTCTAATGTTACACTTAGACAAATCAAAAAGTTTAAGAGAGAACTGCTGTTATTTATACAGGGGTCATCTAATATAACTCAATAATAAAGTAGCCAATCTGCTAAAAATCTGCGGAGAATCCAAATTTTAGAATATAGAGCCTTATTTCATAACAAAAAACCTTTTCTGAGGCAATAAATCTCAGTATTCACTGAACATGCATTTCAGTATATGAAAATATTGGAAAGAAGGTTTTGAACACTATAGGTTAGGAGACTGGTTAAGCCCATACATTTGGATTTTGATTGCACTTTTAAAAAATCCATCCCAGGAAGATTTTAAGGAATCAGAATAGTAATTAATGAGAAATAAAACAGTAGTATGGATCAGATTCTAGAAAAATACATTTTAAAGAGAATAATTGCGAAGTATTGTGTTACTTGTGTCCCTCGCTGTTTATACTGATTCAGGTGCAGTCCTCATGGATTGTAGAATTACGAGAGTCTATGGGAAGCATTGAGACAGAATGATTGCTCAGAAATAATAATCAAAAGCAATTTTTTGTGTCCATATATTTCACTACTTTCTTTAAAGCTCCAGTTTATTTTCTTGAGTAGACTTCTGAAGACCAGAAAAAAATAGCAGAAGCCTGAATACAGAAATAAAGGATTCACAAGGACTTCTTTTTTTTTTTTAATAGTAGGTCTCCCAGCAGTTGAAAAAAGGTCTAGAAGATGGACTTAAAACTTTTAATTAGTTAAAAAATGAAAAAATACTCTTAAAGAAGAAGCATCAGTTTTGAATGCCAAATCCAGGAAGTAAGGAAATCTGTTTACAACATTTCAGATGCTTGTGAGGGGGGAGGTTGTGGAAGCAGTCTGGCACTTCAGACTTCATTCTAGAAAACTAAACTATGATATTCTCTGGTAGAAAAGCCTGCACTGCGACGGGGAATTCATTGGTACTTGAGAGAACATAGTTCATTGCTTCCCAAATATCGCAGTACATTTGGAAGTCTTCTGGAATTTTTCACTGTATTTACTGAGATAAAACACTGGGTTTCTCTTCCTCAATGAAAAAAAATTAAAAGATAATCTGGAAATAAAACTTAAATGGAGATGTCATGGAAGTATTCAGTGCAATCCAGATGACTTTTCCTGGAAATAAAACAATCAAAAAAGAATTAGCTATTAAAATACGTGATTTATGATCCCATATTTAGCTGCTGCTAAAGAAGCCGCTTTTAGTGACAGATACAATAAATGGCATTTTGGTATCCTGGTTCCATGCAATTTTTGTAAATGCTGAGACAGTCAAGGTTTTGTGGGAAGCTTTTTTTTTTTTTTTTTTAATAGGTGCTCATGGTTTGACTGGTTGTTACTCAATTGAAGAAGATTCATTTCAGGCTTTTTGTTATGTGGCTATTATTTACTGACAATATTTTTTTTTTTCACTATTGTTGTAACATGAGGCACATCTGAGCATGACCACACAACAAGCCTGAGCTTGTCATCCTAAATTTTCTAGTAGTTAGTAGAGGGAATTAGGCAACCTTCCTGCTATGATTTACTGTATGTGCTTTTTTAAAGTACCTACTGTAGGACAAGATGAAACACTCTCTGGATGATCCATCCTTTTGCCTGCAGAGGAGTTTAGGTCCATCCAGTGTTAGACATTCTGTAGGTGCCTGTCTAAGGCTGGGTTGTGGATGACTATCTCTGATATCAGGAGTCAAAACAAATTAATCCCATCCTACCTCTGCATAGGCAAAGGATTAAGATCTTGTAATTTGTGTAAATTACAAGAGATTGAAGAAATGTATTAATAGGCTTTGTTCTGCAAGGTGTCACAAAATGCAGCTGTTGACTATATCTACTACAGAGAAAGATTTTTACACTCTGGACTTAGTTTTTAATCACCCTTTAAGACATTGGCTGATTTAAAGAACCATAGCTAAAACCTACAGCCCTTCCTCAAGCAAGCTCCCAGGATTACACATTTTATATTCTAATATAAATTTTGTAGGCTAAGTATTTTGCTAGAATTAGTAAAGTAATAGAAAGAATAATATCATTATCTGTATTTGTGTTCATTTCAATACAGAGATTGTGTCCTTTCTAAAGTGCTATTATTGTTTAAAGCATTATTTATTTGCAGTAAATGGATAATTTAATGCCTTGCTCTAACTCCTTGTTGGAGCAGTTGTAAAATACTTCCAAAAATAATTTTAAGGGGTTCAAATTATATTTCCTATTTTTACTGGCAATTTACAATTTATGTAGTGAGCATAAATCATTTGCAATCCTTGAATCTTGTGAAAAATGCACTGAAACAATTGAAACTAAACTTTAAGCTTTTGCATGTCTTACTGTTACTACAGCTGCACTAACATTGACTCTATCATCATCCAGAAAATTTATGTTGTCAGCTGTCACATTTAAAATCTGTAGCACAGTCCAGTTTTCTAAATGTTTACTAAATCAGTTCAAATGTTTATGAAGAATTGAAATGTTGCATATGGTCTTGAAAGTTAGACCATTTATTAGCATCATAAAGGGGTGGGGGTGTGTTGGTTTTTGTTTGGGGTTTTGGGTTAGTTGGGGAGGTTTTTTAGTACATGCGTAAAAACTTTAACATCTGGGACACACTCTCTGAAGACACTGAGCCAAATCAGTTATGAACTGTGGTCAGCTAATTACTGCTATGTGTGTTTTACATGTAAAGTGACACAAAATAGTGCTGGTTTTAAATTTGCACCTTGCAATTCATAATTCAAGTGCTGTTAAATATATCACAACTTACTCAGTGATTAAAAATTAAGTCTTAACAGCCAGGATTGATAAAAAATGGTGGGAAATGGTAATTGGAAGTATTCACTTTGATTGTCTTTTAATTTGTGTGTCATGAATGTACATATGAAGAAAACGTTAAGTAAATTCCAAATAAGCTGGCTTCTTCCAAGTTAATGTATACCGTTAAGCTAGATTCTTCTAAGTTATTGTATTCCAAAATTTAAGATGACAGGAATTAATTGCAATTAGGGTTCAATGCAGTAGAACAGTAAAGGAAGTAAGGACTGCTATTTTTCTCTCTTTTCCAAAAATGGTGCTTTGGGTCCTCTGACCATGACATAAAATCAGACTATCTCCCTCTGAAACATCCAATAGATATGACTGCCTTATTCCTAATGAAAATGAACCAGGGATGTAAGCCTGAGAGGTTGTAATTTTTTTCCTCTACTAAAAAGCCACTTCTCCATGGTCAGCAATTAAAAGCTGTATTTATGAACCAGAGCTGAAAAAAAATCATGTAAATAGCACTTTTAAGGCCATTTGTTTAAATGTGAATGTGTATGCATATGTTTAGAAGTTCAGTGTTAAAAGAACTGAACATTGCAAATGATTGCTGTAGAATACCTCTAGAGGCATTTCCTTACAAAGCTGCTGCTTCGTAAATAGAGCACATGCAATCACACATTAATTCTGAACTGCTCTATGTAATTCCTTTGTTTATGTCCTATGCCTTTTAAGAATGATTTGTATGGTGCAGTTCACAGTACATGAAAGCATTTTGAAATGTATCACAATTTGGCTTGCGTCTGTGTACAGAATTCAAATACTGGTTGATATACTTGAAATATAGCAGTATTTTTTTCCGTGACAAATAGATAGCAAACAAACTATGTTGTGTATTATTATTATTATTATTATTATTATTATTTACTACCTTTTATATTATGCTCTAATAAAGCTTACAGGTTGCAACATACATAATTCCTTGTTGATTATAAGAGATAATTATTGGTTCACTTTGATGCTAATACACATTAAACAAAATATAATCAGAACTTAAAGAACAGATTTTATTTATCTTTGTCTTGTGCTAATGATATCTAGATTTCATTTGGAAAAAAAGTTTTGGAAGAATAAATTCTTCTTATTTTAATGTATTTGTAACAATTGGTTTTAGAAACTAATAGTGAAGCCTGTTTTGTTTATAAAGATACATCCTGGTTATCTAAAATAATTATTCTGATTATCAAGATAACCAGATTTTTATAATTCAGTTCAACAATGTTCTTTATTTCTTCTTTTATTACAGTCCATCCTAAGTAACTTGAGATATTTGGATGGCCTTACAGTAGTGAACCTTTTAGATGTAATTAGAAATACCATAAGATAAACTCAACTATTCAGTTTTGCACAAATACATACAGTTTGAAGCTGTGTGTGTCTTAAAAATATAGATAGAAATTCAGAACTCATATTTTCTGTTATTCTGGAATACTTAGGGCTCAAATACATGTTTTGTTCACATTGCTTTAGATTATCCATTTTAAAGACAACACTTTGTAGTTTAGCATAGTCACAATTATTTTGAGAATATTGTGATTTATGCTATTATCACTTTTCTAGATAGTAAAACTAGTGTGAAGCCTTCATGTCACTGTAAGTGAGCCTGTATATTTAGGGTTATGGAAACAAGAAAATGTAGTTGAGCATTTAATAGAATTGGAAGAAACACATTTTTGTATGTGAACGGTAAGCAAATCTACAGGGTTACGCAGTATTAAGCCAGCTGGAATCAGTGTCCGGGAGAAGCTTAAGAAACCAGATTGCTGGGATGTGAGAACTTAGTGAATTTCTCTGTACTGGGAACAGGTACAGAAAAGGATCTTGGAGCCATTGTACTGACTCTATCATTCTGGATGATTGCACTGTGAAGGTTTTTCCTGAGGAATAAATTTATACCAATGTTTACCCATTGTTTTTCTACCTGCAATGAGCAAATATTAATAGCAGGCCAGAGGAGCTGCTTTTTTAAAAAAAAGAGGGATCCCTGTGGGAAGTAAAAATGATCCTCATCTTCTTAAAGGGTAGCGTTAATCAAAGGCAAAAATTATAATTAATATGAAATTATAAGGTAACAATGTGATGTGTTTGCTAGAATATTACTGATAGCTCCATAGGTAACTTGAGAGGGTTATTGAAAGTCAAATGTTTAAGTAGCCCTTCATTATTTAACAGTCTGATTATATTTTTTAGAAGTAACTATTTTCTAGAACATAATTCACAATTCAACAGTGGTTTTTTGGCATTTAAAAATATTAACAAATATTTTTTCTGTAGTAAAAGGATACATATTACTTATAACTGGGCACTAAATGCATGAAGAGATTGTTTCTTTTTTGTTTGTTGAGGGGGTCAGGGAGGGTGTTTGCGTGTTTTTTTGCTTGTTTTTTAAATCAAATATGAAAAAAGGATCCTAGCCTTATTTACACATTTTGGACTTGGCTTGGAGAATTTATTTCTGGAAGAATCTCCTTTCTCTCTCTTTTCTCTTCTCTGGGTTTTCTCTCTTCCTACAATAAAGATATAGCCTGTTTTTAACGAATGCTTTTCTTTGCAAAAAGAATAGATCAACCTTAATATTACGAATTTACCAAATGATAGGCATGTACATTTTAGCAAAAAAATCCAATAAAAATAAATACATCTGCAGTGAACATGGTAAATTATATGCAAACTTACACTATAATAATAAACAGGAAACAACAGCATCTGAGTCTGCAACTGGCTTCTCAGGAGGCTTCATGCTTCCAGCTGTGGTAGCAGCTGTGGATCTGGCTCAGGGACTGCTGCTGAAATAAGTTGACAAAGGGCTAATTACAACATGGAGTTCAGTTTCTGCTTGGATTCGTTTTCCTTTTAACACACTTTGGTTAAGAAATGTTTGCTCATTTACCCTGTTTGTGGTTTTATATCCTTCACTTCACAGGCACTGGGCTGATGTGATTATCACCATTCCTAGTGACCTTGATCATGGGGACCTTGTACTGTCTATACCTTTTGTGGAACATTGAAATATGGTTTTGGCATACTGGAAGAAATTGAAAACTCTCTTCCTCTTCCTTCTCCCTCCCCATCCCAAGAGGCTGTTCAGCATTTTTGTGTAAAATATTACACAGTAAAGTTGTGGGATTTTTTGGTTTTGTTTTATATGCATAGGAAAGAATTTAGTAGAAGACCGAATGATACTCATCTGCAGTGAAATCTGCAGACAGACGAGAGACTGGGCAAACTCTGCCAGGTGAAGCAAGCAGAAAACTAACTTATTTTTATCACTTTTTCTTAAAGGGAAGGATTTTGATTTCTCAAACCTGAGTGAGCATAACAGCATATACCTGTGTGTTGCTAAAGTAGCTGTATCAATGTGTTCACTTGGAAATCCTTCTTTCAGTCTCTGGCTTCATGGGCTGTTTTCTTTTTTTGTGTGCCAAAGATGTAGTTAAGCTTTGTCTGGCCTGGATTCAGCAAAGATTTAAGTACATAGAATTAAACACTTCCATTGCAGATTCCACTTTGTGAACTCTCAGATATTTGCTTCTGCTCTCATACTGTGGTGTGTCTCTGTTGAACATTCTGAGACCGGGACAGTCTTTTTCATTATGGTATATTTTTTTCTTTCAGTCCTGCTATCTTTTTAGAAAACAGCTGTATTCTCCAACTTAATTGAATTCACAAATTAAATCCCAGTTGCCTCTGTAATTTATTGCTCAAACTCTTCTCTTTTCTCTGCTGCTTTTCTTCACATAGGATCTTGCTTTTTCTCCTAAGAAAAATAGATACCATATCCTCTTCCTTCTGTTCTTTCTCCACTGTCAGAGCAGCAGAAGTTTCTTGTCTACTTTCCATCTGTACCCCCTCCACTTGCCCCAGTGACCCCATGTTCTGTTCTTCCTCTTATTTCTTCCCTCCCTTATTCTCTTTCTTAACCTCTCACTGTCCTCTGGCTCTTTTCCACTTGCAATATAAGCAAGCATTTGCCTCTTAAAAATTGCACCTTTGACCCTACTTGGTTCTTCATATCATATCTCATTGCTTATCTCTTCTTCATTCCTAAGCTCATTGAAGGCGCTGTTTATAATTACTGTCTGGAGACCCTCTTCTGTGATTCCCTCCTGTAACTCCTACACTTTGGCTTCTGTTCCTTGCATGCAACTGCAACAACTCTCACCAAACTCCCTGATGACAAGATCTCGGAAACAGTAGTCTATCCTCATTCTTCTTGATTTGTCAGTAGTGTTTGCTGCAGTTGACCAGACTATTCCTTTAACTTGTGTCTTCTGTTGCTGTCTGTGGCTGTGTCTTGGTAATTTTCCTCTTTCCAAGCAGTTCTGCAGAATGTCCTTCAAAGTAGTTTCCCATGTTGGATTCAGGTGGGTTGAAGTCTTGGGGCTCTGATATGGCTGTATTCTCTTGTGATTTTAATGCCCTATGGGCTCTTTCATATCCAAAAATAAAAGAAAAATGTAACAGCCAAGTTTATCTGTAGATAATAGATCTACCATTGTATTGAAACCTATTTCCTCACTCATCTAATTAATGGTTTGGAAATCCACAAGTGCAATTACAAAGCATCCGACTCAGCACTGCCTTAATTCTAGATACCCTGGCAAACACTCAAACCAGACACATGATTATCTTCGCTCTTTCACACAGACATGGATGTTTTCTCCTTTCACATGCTAGGCTCTTTGTGCCCCCAACTAGCAGTACTCAGTGCTTGCCTGCATATGTTCCAGCTTTCATGCAGTTTTCTGCAACTGACTCAAATTGTATCTCATTTCCTGTAAGAATACAGTAAGACCTTTTCAAAAAGAATTCCACAGGGCTTCATCTTAGGTCCTGTGTTCTTCAACATCTTCATAAATGACTTGGACACAGGACTGGAAGGGATACTAAGCAAGTTTGCAAATGATACAAAACTGTGAGGAGCTGTCAACTCCTTCAAAAGCAGGGAGGCCCTGCAGAGAGACACTGGTCAATAAAAGGGTTGGGCAATCACCAACCATATGAAGGGAATGTACCAGATTCTGCACCTGGGATGCGGCAACCCTGGCTGTACAGACAGACTGGGGAACGAGATGCTGGAAAGTGGTGCCACAGAAAGGGATCTGGGGGTTCTGGTCAATGGCAAGTTGAACGTGAGTGAGCAGTGCCCTGGCAGCCAGGGGGGCCAACTCCATCCTGGGGGCAGCAGGGACAGCATCATCAGCTGGGCAAGGGAGGGGATTGTCCCTCTCTGGCGTGGTTTCACTTTGAGTATTGTGTGCAGTTTTGGGTGCCACGATATAAGAAAGATACTTGTGAGCATTTAAAGAAGAGAAACAAAGATGATGAAGGTCCTTGAGGGGAAGCTGAGAAGCGGCTGAGGTCACTTGGTCCGTTCAGCTTGGAGGAAACTGAGGGGAGACCTCACTGCAGTTACAGCTTCTTTTGAGGGGAGGAGGAGGGGCAGGCACTGATCTCTGTGGTGGTCAGTGAGAACCCAAGGGAATGGCCTGAAGTTGTGCCAGGGAGGTTTAAGTTGGATATCAGAAAAAGGTTTTTTTCCCAGAGGGTGGTTGGGCACTGCAACAAGCTCCCCAGGGAAGTGGGCACAGCTTGACAGAGCTTGAAAAGCATTTGGACAGTGTTCTTGGGCACATCGTGTGACTCTTGGGGATGGTCCTGTGCAGGGTCCCGGACCTGGACTCAATGATCTTTGTGTCTCTTCTAGCTCATCTTATTTTGTGATTTTTTTCCCCAATTTTATGTCCACTATTAAAAATGCTTATCCTGATATATGTCTAGAGTGTACTTCACTCTTTTATAGCTGCATTTGAAGTATTTAGTTTTCAAATTTAATGTTATCACCACATCTCTACTTTTTATTCCAACTCATTGAGTGAAAATATTAGGTAAAATTCTGCCAAGCTCTTGCTTGATCAACTCTACTGAAAATTTGTTTTTTCATTCTCCACAGAACTTTGTTTCTCTCTGGTAGGAAGTTCTTTTCCTGTCAAATTCTTTCAGTAATCCCTATTTTTTCCAGTTTAATATTGAATATCAGATGCTCAGATAGATTATATCTACCATATTTTCCTTGTTTAAAATGTCAGTCTAGTTGCAATGGTGTAAGTATGCAGAGAGTTCATAATTTCAAACAGATTTGTGTATTGTAGTAGGCAGATTCCTCAGGTCATCACATACTTTCATACTCCAGCAGGCCCAGCTGAATTATGTGAGCTCAGGCAAGTTTCTGCTCTCTGGTGTGAACCACAGGGAATATTCTGTTGTTCTGTAGATACCTTGTGGCCTGCTTTTACTTTTGTTTGCCCCACTCCATTCCAGATATAATGCATGCCACATTATCACTACCAAATACATTTCTTCTGACCTATGTAGCCATTAGGAACCTGTAAAGATATGTAACTAAAGGGAGCACATGCACATACGAACTATATGTTTTGCATTTACTTAATATTTAATACTGTTCTTAATCACTTTGTAAAAAGTGCTGTGGCTGATATTGAAAATAATTTCAATAGGTGTATGCAGTCACTACCTCTAGGCACTGTAGTATTATGTAAAAAGCAACCCTTTGGGTCTAAAATTCTTCATGCTTATTTTAATTTGAAAAACTGTATGCATAAAAAAATTAAGGAAATTGTCCTGAATGGCTTTTGAGTTATGTGTCACTGAAAATCAGGACAGTTTAACTGTTAACAGTAGCTACATTTTTAACGTAGATATGAAAATTCAGAAATTTGGAATTTAAACAGTGGCATCTAAATTGAGGCTGATAGTTAATGAATTCTGTGGCTGAGTTTCAAAAACCTGGTTTTCATAATGCCATATAGATAATTGAAATCATGCCTAGTAGGCATCTGGATTACAATTATGAGCAGGATGTAATGGACCCAACCACTTTTGTGGAAACAAAATTAATTTCCATTTCTTTGTCAGAGCTAATCAAGCTCTTTTTAGATTTAAAGTTTGCTTCATTTTTGCTGTTACTTCTAGTGAGCCAGCACCTTGCCTTCATATAAGGGATGGAATATGCTCTATGCATTAATATATGGACTTTTTTTGCAATTTGTTTTTTGCCTGTTACTGATCCTAATTTCGCATTCTATCAATCAATTTCTCCTTCAACTGCAAAGAAACAATATGTCCTTTACCCCACGGACCTTGACTACATACAAACTGGCATCTGTTCAATCCCTTTTGCATTTTACAGTGTATAATTTTACTTTATATTCTTCAGTGTTGAGTGAAGGGGAATGATGGGAGATCGATGAAGGCTCTTGTTCTCCTATTAAGCAGTTGAGCAACCTCCCACTGGGACTGGGGCTCTGCAGGCCTCTGAATCTGTTGTAAATCCTTTTACAGTCACTCTTTTGATTTTGACTGGATGTTTCAGGTTGGTTTAATCATATTCCTGATCAATTTAAGATAAACAATTGGAAGTTTAATTAGAATTTCATGGCTCTTAATTGTTGTTAAAAAGAGGAAATTTAAACTGAATTCTATGCTAATAGAGCATTAGGGCTGAACAATGGAATTTTGGTTGTGGCTTTCAGTTTTTGTTTTTTGTGGAGCCAATAGCTGCTGAGGGACACAATTTGGCTTCTCGGTTTCCTTCTTGTCCCAAGGCATACCTAAATTACAGCTTGCAGTGGAGCTATAATTCTTCCGGGGCACTGGGACAGAAATGCCAGTACAGAGAAAGAATGAAAGCTCCCTTATTCACCACAGTTCTGATGACTTATGTCCTCATCACAGTTCAGATGAGGTGGTGGGGCTGTCAGAAGCAGTCTGTGTCCATGGTTGCTCACTATCATCCGAGTAGGTAGTACAAGGAAGAAAATGATATCTTCCTCTGAATACCTTGTGAGGGCAAGGCAAGACAAAGTTTGAGCTGGCTCTTGCAACTTCAGAAGGAAATACCAAAAAAACCCGAGTCTCCTACGACATTGTAAACTTGGCTGCATTGCCAGTCCTTTACAACTTGTGACATATAGTGAGCATAAATAAAGCTATGCATTGCTGTTCTGTGATCTGAAAGGAAAATTGATAAACCTGTTTTCATCTGATGTAATTTTAAATTTCATTCAAATCTTTATTCTATGTTGACTGGTTTATATGTTCAGAATTATATTTAACCATTTTTAATGTAACATGGATGAATACAGATATACATATATATATAAAAAACAGAACATTGTGTGTTCTTTTTGTTATAGGTATGTGTCCTGTGCCTTGGGTTGCCCATATGAAGGAAACGTTTTACCAGATAAAGTGGCAGAAGTAAGAGTGAATTTCTGGCTTATCTTTTTAATGAACCAAAAATACATTGAAAGGTGTCTATAAGTAATTTTCTCAATTTAATCATAAAAATATCTATAATGGATAAAATTTAAGGAAAGCAAGCAAAAAACCTAGCTAATGCTAAAACTTGGTGCATAATCTCACCTGACCACATACAGTCAAATGTGAGAAAAAACAGCATATATTGATTGTTATCAGTCATGAGGAAAAAATATTATGCACTATTTTGTCTACAAGAATGTAAGAAATTACATAAGAAAATAGACTCAAGCATATGTGTCAGTGGACTATGTTGTACAAGAGGATTTCCATCACAGCTTCTTGCTTTTAAATCCATTTTATTCTGGAATAAACACACTTGTGTTGTCATTGTGCTTCTGGTGAGGGTCTTGTGGTTGAAACATGAACCATAACTCACCCCCAATATGATTTCTTAAATTGCTCTAGTGCCACGATGGAATAAGTTGCACCTTCCCTCCCTGGTCCTTTTTCCCATTTAGAATAAAGGATAAGGAGGAAGATATCTTAGTCAAGCCTTTTTTCCATAAGAGAGATGAGTAAAACACAAGTAAAATTTTGCAGGAAGGCAAAGAGGGCACCAAAGATTAAATAGACAGGAAAAAAGAAAGTGGAGTAAAAATTCCAAGAGGCTTAAGGCAGAACATGCTGGCCTTTCACCTGTAGACAGGCTTGTCTTCTCTATTACACTTAATCACCTATTTTTGTTGATCTAGCAGAATAGCCAAACTATTATTTTTTAATCTGTAGCACCAGCAGCTAGTCAGCATTTGTCTGATATATTATGTTCTGTGTGGGTGGTTTTCAGGTCCTGTTCTCCTGCATCTTCTTCTAGTATGCACTCCAGATGGAGTTTGTGATAATACTTCTCCCACAGCATCCACACATACTCAGACTCTTTAAAAAACCCTCAAAAAACCAACTAATTTGGAAGATGCTCAGTATTTCTAAATTTATTTGCTTTAATATGAAGTGGAGGTTAGAAATGACAAAGCTTTAGTTAGAGCAGTGATGACATACTGCTTACCACATTCCCCATGTGTTGCTTGTTTTTTACCAACTCTCTTTGCGCAGAAGAGCTCCTTCTCAGTTTGCCAGTGGGATTGCTATTTAATGTTCCAGACCTGCAAATCTTTACTCACATCTATTTTATTTTTTATTTTCATCATAATAAGTGTCTTCTTACATACCTGTATACCATTGTGTATGTGTTCATGAATAAAAGCTGCCACATTAAAGTTAATTATTCCATCCCTGATTCAGCAAGCACTGCTGTATATGTAGAATCATCTGATGAATTTCATGTAAATACATGCACAGAATCAACATTATCAAAATTACTGGCAGAGTTGTTAAACTCTTTCAGAGAGCTGCTGCTCTGGTCATCATCTTTTTGGGATTGGAGCATTCTGACTCCCTTGACTGTGTATTGCAATCAGCAACTATGATTGAAAGGTTTAGACAGTTTCTCCTGCAGTCAGTAACAGTGACTTTTTTTTTAAAGCAAAAGATTTTTTAAACTGCAGCAAAAGCAATTAGAAGAGGTGGATTATTTCAGACTACATGCATTATTATAGGTTGTTGCAGACTACATTAATTTCTGGCCTACTAGAAACATAGCTCTTTACGCAGTTATGTAGTGAGTGCAAAATTCAGATGCCTTCAGATTTTTGGAATCTGTCAGGTATTGTTCTTTATTTAAAACACACAAACAAACAAACAGTTTTTATATCCTAAAATAAATTGCCTAGTCTTACCTTATTGCTCTGCTGATTCTTGAAAGGAAGTCACTGCTTAACCATTTATCATTTTGTGGTTTGAGAATTTCAACTTTAGGCAGATAAATGAAAAAAAGTTGTTGGAAACACAGTATAACATCCTTGAAGTCAGTTGTATAATCCATTATCATATAGTTCCATCAGCTTGGCTGTTTTTGTCTTTCTGCCTGTTTATTTCTTTCCTTACCTTCCTTTTAACCTAAAGCAGTGAATTCATTAAATGAAATATTATCCGGGACACATTCCATTCAAACTATATAAAATGTACCTACTCTTGTTTGAATATTGTTGGATCATTAAAGTTTCCCTTACAGTACAAGAACTGCAGGTTTTTTAGATTGTTAGTTGTTTAAAATAATCCATAACTGGATGATCAGCTTTTGTATTCAATATAAGAGTATAGTTTTAGATATTATTTCCAGGAGTAGTTCTGTTCACATGTCTAAGAAGTTGCAGTACTGGTTCCCCAGTTCCCATTTTGATCAATGCTTGGTGTCAAGGTAACATTCCCAAGGGCAGTAGCATAAGGCTCATGCATAGCAAAACTGCTCAGTGGTGCAGAACACAACCCTCTTCAATCAACAAAACTGCAAGCTCATAATCACATCCTGTTTACATAGAAAAAACAGTGTTTTCTCCCACACTCTCCTCCCGAAAATCCACATTGAAAACTTACAAAACTATAACTAACAAGCTGCCTTCTACTATGGTAGAATAGGAAATTCAGTACAAAACCCTCCCATTCAGCTTCCAAGCATGCTTATTCTTCTTTAAATTAAATATAGATATCTTTTTAAGGATCACTTTAATTTTCGATCATGGCAAGTCAGTGATGATGCTCAGCTTGTTAACACTTTTACCCTCTCTTCCATCTTGCAGAACTCTGCATTCAGGAAGCTGAAAGACCTAAAGACTGACCATGAAAAAGAAGTGAATGCAGTATGATTTCTAGCAGTTTATATAGTCCAATATATGACTAAAATACTCCTCTAGAAAAACTTTGAATAATGCATTAAAAAGAACAGGAGGGGAAATGCAGTACATTTCTTTGCTCTGATCTTAAAGAAACACTAAGGTTTGGGGTTTAACTGAATGTAATCTATCACTAACTGCAAGTGATCCTTTTTTTTTTTTTTCTTACAACAGTAGTCTAGTTAAAGTGCCTGCCATGTGTTGAGGATATAAAAATATGGTGTGAGATTAATCCCTTTTGCATTCTGGTGGATGTCCCTTTCTTAAAATGTATGTTGAATTTGTGTGTATATGAACCGGGGAATCTGACTTTAAAGCACAGTTTTACCACATTTGCAATAGTCATAGCAGTTCCAAGCCTTAAACAGGATGATTCAGACTATTTGAAGTTCTTTTTCAGCTGTTCTTTGAATTAAGTGAACAGCAATATTAATCCAGCACTTCCGAGACTGCTGGTGCAGCACTTTGTCCACTTCCTCAGACATGCTCACAGCAATCCCACTGATGAAGTCCTGGAATTGTTTTAACAGCAGACTGCAGTGTGACTTAAGATGTCTTTTTGGAAGAAGGTTGTATTTTTTCATTTCTAAACAGTTAGTTTCTAAACTGGGATTCCGTTCCAGTGGAGTGGTCTTTTGGGACCTTTCATACACAGTGGGGATCATAAAGGGGACAAACATATTGAGCAGCTGAAAATAAGGTGGAATCTTTCCAAATGAATCCAACAAAAATAGGATGGAAAGATCCTGCATTCAATTCCTGAAGCAATATTTTCAGTGAAAACATGATTTTGTGCTTCTGAATGTGTTTCTCTCCATTCAAAAATTATGGAGCCAGACCTCAGTTTTTACTCATGCAGAGAACTCTGGAAGATGTAATTCCAGAAATATTTAGGGCTCTGCTTGCATAAATAAGACCTATTTGTATATGATTTTGTTTGATATTAAGAAAATTTTAAAATCTTAGGGACTAGAATGTTAATTGCAGTTTTGCTTTGTTAGTATTTTAATGTTTGATTTCATGAAAAGCAAGCAAAATTAATATTGCAAAGTTAATGTTGACTGCAGCATGTTAAAATTTCAGTTTTCATTGATTTTTTTAAGTGCCAAGAGAAAGAAAAATCAGGCTTTTTGTTAAATATTTATTATCTTTGTTGGCTTCATGTAATATGCAAACAAAAGGACAGGTCTTTACCCTGCACAGCTTGTAAGCTGAAAAGTACATGGAGAAAACCAAACAGCTGGGAAGTCCCCAGAGAGAAGAAAATGTTAGGAAAGGGCTTCGCAGAAACTTAATTCATAATGTTAAAATTTTGCTCATTTGGATTCTATGGAAGAGTCAGAAAACAAGTTTTTGATGTATTTGACTTGGTTAGCTATTCCACATACAGAATGTAGCAGAACTAAAATTTTAAAATAAGAGGATCTGTGGGATGTTCTTCTTCAATGGCAGTTTTCAAGAATGAATACAGGGTGTCTGATAAATAGTTCCACCTCAGTAGGTCAAAATCTGAAACCTGTACAGAAGTATATTCTTTATAATGTATGTTCTTGACCTTATTTTATACTTTCATCTTGACCACTTGGTGTTTTTCTGTTTCTAATCAGGTATCTAAGCGGCTGTACAGTATGGGCTGTTATGAAATCTCTCTGGGAGATACAATTGGTGTGGGGACACCTGGAAGTATGAAAAAAATGCTGGAAGCTGTTATGAAAGAAATTCCTTTGAGTGCTCTTGCTGTTCACTGTCATGACACATATGGCCAGGCATTAGCCAATATCCTCACAGCCATACAGGTGACTTGGTTTCTTGTTTATATATACAATAATAGTATTCTTATTTTAATTCAATGTGCAATTTTAAAAAATCCTGCCATTAAAGAAATCGTTAGAAAAAAAAGGCACTCACTAAACTTGAGGAAAATACTGTCATGCATCAAATTGTCTACTGGTTTTATTGCTGTTGCTTTTACCAGGAAATTTCAAACCTTATCTATTAATTTTCTTTAATTACATACAAAATCACTAAGAAACGGTGATGATTATTATATTTCACTGACATTAGATGAAGGAGGGCATTAAATAATTTTTTCTGATATCTCAGATTTCAGTTTTCTTAGGAACAGCTGTATGTTTTCTACTAAACTAAAATTTCTACTTTATAGATGTGTCTAAAAAGAAAATGGAATAAAGCATAATTGCATCTTGATTTCAGATGGATAAATCAAAAATATTGGTAGTTAAGTACACAGAATAGTCTAGATAATTTTAGCACTATTCATACACCTTCATCATTCTTTTTTGTTTATCAGTTATGCCTTCCAAGATTAGTAACAACTTTGTATCTTATTTAATCAGCTTTCAAATCCATGCCTAGATAATCAGAGTTAATTTCTGTAAGAGGTTTTTTTCTCTTAGGTTGATATATTTTTCAGAATAGGACGCAATACAGAAAACAGACTGCAAGTTCTAATGTAGTTTTTGTAAAGATATAATCCTGAGAAATACCTTAATACGCATATGCCTTCCTAAGGAGACCTACATTTACTAGGTGTTACAGAATCAAAAGCTATTTACAAATTGTGGGTCTTTATTGTTGTATTTTGTACTTAATGGCATCTTCTTTTTCCTTGCAATTCAGGCAGTCATTTTGAAGGTCAAATTTTCCTTTGTCTGAGTTGTTATTTTGGCAGAGCTCATATTATGTTATTTAGATACAATTGAGTTAACAGTATTAGTGGTATATGCCACAAGAAGGAACAAGGAAAGTTTCAATATGGGGATCTGCAGGTATTCGATCAAATATGGAATGACAAAATCTGGTAAGAAAGGTTCTAACTTTTACTCACAGCATTCACTATTCACCCTTACTCACTTTGACCATTGCAAATGTATGTGTATGTACCATGGGATAAATAAATTGCTAATTTCACAGTTAGCTTCAGTTGCAGATGCAAGAGCTAAAAGCATGAAAACCCCTGAGCATGGGAGGAGTTGGCAATAAAAATACTTGAAGCATTGTTTTTCAAATCCTTCCTTAAAGTAATTGCTGTCATGGTGCCTACTAAACACTGAACAATGGCTATGCTTTGTTAACTCCAGTATTTGTTGTAAGTGATTCTTGTCTCATTGCCCATTGCTCCTTTCTTTTTATTTCATTCTTAAACCAACTGTGTAAGAGCTAAAGGTTGGAAAAAAAACAACCTCTTAGGTACCTTTTGAGTAATGTGCAGTTCAAGATAATTAACATGCAAATTCAAGAGAGAAGAAGACTTAAAAAGAAATTCCTATGCAATCTTCTCAGATTTCTTTGAAAGCGGGGTGCCTGAGACCCACCAGAAAACTTCCCTCTGTTGTCTCCTACAGTAGATGTTTAAAGGTACAGTGGTTTTGGCTGAGCTGAACTTGTCATAGAGTTTGCCAAAAGTTTTTGATGAAGCAGGCATTACACAGTCTCTCTGACTGGCTCTGTGCAAGCAGCTCCTTGGCTCACTTAAAAGAAGGTCCCCAGGCTTTTGGATCCTCAAAGAGATCCTGCACTTCACAGCACCCTCTCTTGTCTCCGTTCAAAAACCCAAGGCGCCTAGCAGTGAATTATAATTGCTTCTAAAGCAATACTCCTTCTAAAACAGGGAGTCCTTCTAAATTGCAGGTCAGCTCTGTGGTGAAGTGCTAAAGCAAGTGGATGAGAGTGCCCAGGTCACTTCTGGTCCCTGTTGTCAGGCTTGCCTGTGCTTTTCTTGCTGCCAAAGATACAGGAATGGAGAGCATTGGAATAAAACCCCTTGTCTTCAATTCAGTTCCTGTTTCCTAAACCAACTCTTCTCAGACACAATTCCTTTCCCTTCCCCCTTTATGGGTCTGCGTGACCGACACAATATTTCAGCAGGAGTGAAATGTGTTTGGGGGGTCGTAGAAATAATAGGCTACAGTTATTGATTGAAAACAAGTTTAAAGAACATTCAGCAGACAAATTACACTTTTCCTAAGACATCGCTGAACCCCAGGCTGGATACTGTTGTATTGTATATTGTATTTCCTAAGAATTAATGAATGACAACTGGAAGGCCACAAATCACTCTGCACTAATTCAGGCATTGCTTCGATGGGAGGTCTCCTAGGAGTGGAAAGAGTTGCTGGTGATTCAGTAAGTGATTTTTTATACAGATCACATTGTTTCATGCCGGATTATACTAGCCAGAATATTTTCTTTCTTTTGGGGCTGATCCAAAGTCATCTAGAACTGACAGGCTATGTCTGTATAAGAAATTAGCAGGGCAGTAGTCTTGCAATTTTAGAGTTCAGTTTTATATGTGTTGTTTTAGCAAAAGGATAGGTAGTGAAAGATGGGAGAGAGATTAGCCAACTTTTAAAGCATAAGTAATTTTTTGAATTGCTGAAGCGAATAATACAGATAGAAAGGAAACTCACTTTATTTTATGAAAAGAATCTGTGTAAAAATGTGAGGAACATGAAGTGATGCTTCAAAACAAACCAGTAAATATTTGAAGTAGAAACATGACTGGCTCTTTGTTACATGGCTTAATACAAAACTACCAGAGTACAGAATTTACCAAAAAGACAATTCAGAAGATGGGAAATGATGTGAACATCTAGTTAAAGGTTATGCTATTTTGAGTAAAATTGCATGTGTGGGTTAGTTAATGTGACAAACACATAGTGTAGCTAAAGAAATAGTAAAACATTTATAGGAAATTGCTACAGACCTCCAAGGAAAGGTAAAAAGATGGGTCAGGAAATGTCTTCCTTGAGAGGCCCTGGTAAGGTAGGCCATTGATCTGAGATTTGAGTTTCATTGACAGTTGACTGCTGTTGTGTGTACAGAAAGGGTATGGAAGGAAAAGTGTTTAATGGAAGTGTTAAAGAACATTTTTCCTGTGAAGCTTGTGTCATTGCCAGAAATAGATTTGTCTGTCTTTGTAATAACATATATTCAAACATGAGAAAGATTATGCTAAGAGGCAAAGAGGATATTTGTCTGGCTGTGATACCTGAATAAAGGAAACAATCACATGATGGTCCCATAAAATTTTATCAAACTCAAATTGCTACCCTAATTCATTAAAATGAACTGATTGCTATACTATGAGGATCAAATTCTAACTTAAAGAAAACAAGTATAAAACTCTAATGACTTAGAAGATCAAGGATTTTTACTACCTTGTGTAATCATGTTCAACTTATTGGACACATAAGATGAATGAGATTGATTACATGCCAAATGAAACTACATTTTGTTAGTTCTTTCTTTTTCCAGAAAACAGTAATTTTGAAATAAAATCCCCACTTTAGTACCAGAAACAAAATTTGGTGAGCCTTTAATTAAACTTTCAAGGCTCAGACTGCAAAATCCAGATTTGAGAGTACAGGGTTTTTTGCAAACATTATAATATATCCCCTTTTAGAGAGCTTAAAATATTTAATAATATTTGATTAATTTCTTTAAGATCCTTGAATTTTAAAGATGAAATAAGAGAAAAGCAAATCCAAATAAGAATGGCTGACTGCTGACCTTTTCCCTGCATCACTTAACTAAATTGAATTTAGTCTTTTGGTGTATGGTGGAGACCCTAACTAAACTGCATATTTTTGTGCATCCAGTTTACTTGTGTAGTAAAATCTAGGTTCGCTCAAAGGCTGTCAGTATAGGCTGGTTGTTTTAACTGCCAGAAGCAGGAGAGGAATCTGAGCGTAGGTGCTGAAGTTCATGGTTTATTAATTTATGAGGATCATTTTTTACAGGAATAAAGTTCACAACAGCCAGCAGCATGAAATGGTAGAGCCTAAGTTAAGCTAAGTTAAAAAACCCCTGTGTTTAAAATTCCCTTCTCCGTGATTTACATGAACTTCCATGCAAAACATGAGATGAATTTTCCACCCAAAACCATCTCCTAGATGTAGCTGCCGATCTTGTCCTTTTTTTTTTCTTTTTTTTCTTTTTTTTTAATTTTTAATACAGGATTTGGCTTTTATATCTGTTGAGCTTGCTTTAAGTCACAAGCTGTCATGGCCCTTTCAGGTGCAGGTTAGAGGCCAGCTTGCTGCTGAGATCTCTTGTCCAGGAGCTGCTTGCTGCTAAGGATCCTCAGTGCAGGCTCCCTCTCCATCTGGCAGTGGCTTTAAACCTTAAGCTCTAGTGCTTGGCCCTTGCCTGAGCTAATCTGCAGCAGCATTGCAATTGCACTTGTGTTGTCTTGTACCTCCCTGATTCTCATTCTCGTCCTCACCTGCTGGCTTGACTTACTGGCTTACCCTCAGAGCTGGCTGATCTTGTCTGATCTTGGTTATTCTGTCCAGACCTGGTTCCAATCTTGAATCGCTGACTCAACTTCTTGGCTTTGTTTTTCTGGTGATGTTGCTGCCACTGCCTGGCTGGCTATGACTCTGGCTCCTTGCGTGCCTTCTTTTATGGAGTAGTCTGTCCTTGCTGCTTTTTAGGACAGTCAAGTCTTTAGACAAGGAACTGGCAACCAATAACCTGAGCTTTAAGGATGGGTTTTAATGGCAGGTAAGTGGAGTGGCTGCTGAGAATTGGCAGATCTCATGAGCTTTGATCTTGGAACTCAGCTGGAGGCTTTGTCTTGCAGAGGCAAGATATTCCTACTCAGTTAAATTCAGAAAGCCTTTCGTGGTGTCTGGGCGTACACAAAGCCCTAGCAGTTCTCCACTTGCAGCTCTGTTGGTAATAAAGAGACTCAGGAAAGCCTGAGAAATCGGTGTTGGTGTCTGACACTTAAACGTCTCTCTCAGGTGCCAGATTACATTCGCTGACATTTTCCTCTTAAGTTTTCAGATGTGTGTTTCTGTGACTGACATAAAAGAATATGCCTGTAATGACCATAGTGATGAATTTCCAAATAAATATGTCAGAACACTTCTGTACTAGAAAATTCACCCAACATTTGTATCCTGCAGTTAGTTCTTTCACCTTGTATTTGTCTGGCATATTTTAGTAGATATGTACAAGGATGAGGGCTCATCCTAGTTTATCCCAGTGAATGACTAGTAGTTACAGCTAGAAGCCAAGCAAGCTAGGTATCTGAATAGAATAGAGGAGTAGTAAAATAAAATAAGCGTAAAATGGCTTGAAGATATGGATAGAAATGGTGGAAAGCTGAATGGGAAAAAGGCAAATGTATGTGTATAGTCGTTTCAGATTAATTGTTTCAGGGTTTCTGTTGGTGATTTATTACCTTTATACTGATTTATACATACAAATGTGCATACAGTCACCAGTTAATCTCTTGATTTAAAAAGAAGCAACAGGATAATTTTCTTCAAGTACTCTTTTATGAAACTATAGTGTAAAAAGTTTTAAGCACAATACCTTTAGTTTAGTTTTCACAAGCTTTATGTACTGATAAAGAAAGAAAAAAACCCCCAAAACAATACCTTATCATTCTTCATTTGTAAGCAACACTGTCTTTTTATTTCCCTGAAAAGCACAGTCATCCAGAGCTATAGTGCAGTACAATGAATTTACACTTCGGTTTTAAGGGAAGATAGATAAATAAACTCTGAAAAGTATGAAGTATGCATGTACTCATTGTGCTAAGAATTTCTCCTTTAACAGTGAATATGAACTTTTTAGCTGGGGAAGCCGGTCCATCCAGATTTGTCTGTTGCTACACCCATCAAAAAATACTAGTTTGAGGGAGTGCTGTAGTAACTGACAAAATGAACCTGTAGGTTTTGATCTGCCAAAATTTTTGCTTCAATAATACATTAAATGATACTATTATTTTGGGTTTTTTTCATCAGTGTGCTAGGGCACTCACTACTTGGCAATTATTAATATCTGAACTAAATTTTAACAGAGCAAAAAATGATCATAACAGTTCACTTAAAATTTCAACACTGTCTTACAGACTGTTTTTCTAAGCTAATAGGGAGGTACTCTATGGAAATAAGGAGGTACAGAGGACGGGAACCATAATATCCATCTTGGCTTGTCTTTTCCTAATTTGACATGTCACTGTACTCATGGCTTTTTTTTTATTTATTTATTTTATTTGTAAAACAGAAATAAGGCTTATCTCTTTTACTTTGCAAAGTGCTAGGAAAAAAACAGAGGAAGATAATCAGACAAGTACAGATAGTTTTGATGAAAATTTAGAACTTAATTTTTGAAATTGAAATTTAAAGTTAATTTCAGAATAATCAGAAAATCAGAATAGATTTCAAGTTTTGTGTAGAATATAGTTTTTAGATTAAAAAAATTAAGGTATATGAGTGAGCAAGTGATCAGAATGCATATATGCCTAATTAAATTATCTGAGCCCCATAACCATCCATTTCTTTTATCCTGCACAACCTGGCACTCTGAAGATGTTCTGAAGCACAATGAGCATAGGAGAGACTTACCGTATAAAGCATGCACGTATTTGGGGTTATTAAAAAAATTTTAGTATGTTTGCATTCCTGTTTTGAGGGAAGCATAGAAATGGAAAGGCTTCAGCAGAACTCACAAGTTTGCTTTCCTCTGCTGTTTACAAATATATCATAGGAAACTGCGGAAGATTTTACAGAGATCTCCAGAAACTAATTTCAAGGTTCAGATAGGGAAACATTACAAAAAATTTCAGCCTGACTGAGTGTAGCTGTACAGAATTCAGGAAGGGCTTGTCATTCTTCAGTATTTTGCTGGAATTCTTTGAGGAAATCACTGCGAATGAAGATGAAGGATGTACAATGGCCATCATATGCTTTGATTTTTCAAAGAACAGTTTAGAGTGTTCTGCACTGGAAGTTCATATTAAGGTGTGCAGGTATGTAATAAGTGGAAAGTTGGCTAAATGGCAGGAAACAAATGGAATTATGAAATGGAACTTCTTTAAGCTGGAAAACACTCAACAACAGAGTTGTGGATATATTGACTTGTAGGTCCTAGGTTTTCCTGCTTAAATAAATAATTTGCAATAGTGTAATGCTCATGTTAAGGGTAATTGTTCTAGCTTATAGAATTATATTTTTTTTTCAAATTTTAGATTTCTGTTGTGAGAAACAGGATAGCTAGCACAATTTGTAAGTGGAAATCTGTGTAATATTCTACAACATGCAAAAGAAAATGTTTGCAATCGAACATAAGAGAATGAGAATACACAAAATTTTAGGTAAAGCAAGAGACTTTATTACAACATGCTATTTCTTTCAAATAAGGGTATTCCTAGATTTCTACTTTTGGATTTTTCTAAGACCTAAATGATCCTGGGCACTTAATAGGTATTTTCTGGGTTTGAAAATATAAACAGTACTTTTGAATTATTTGTTAGCAAGTTAGGCAAAATGTTGGCAGTAAAATAAAATTCTTTAGAAAACATCAATTTGCCTTTTTGTTTCTGTTTCCTTTTATTCCCCCTTCCCTGTGGAAATGATATAGCACTTAGCTAAAGCTAGCAATTTAAAAAAGCAGATATTTGAGACTAAGAAGTACATGATATTAGGAAAGCGTGTGAGTAGAATTTTTTGAGATTGAAAGCTAACAAGACAGGTGAATAAAACTATTTGAAAAAGATAAGTTAGGGGGAGATGGCAGGTGAGTTATTTAAAAGGTAGCAGGCTGCAAAGTACTCATTTTCTTCCTCTGAAGAAAACTTAAAAAGAGGGTGTCTACTTTGAGAAAGTAGAAAAAAACCTTGCATTTGATCAAATAATATTTGCTACTGTGAGCAATCAGCTAGTTTAGGTTGTAAGTGAAAAAACATACTGCACAAATGGATAAATCAGACCTACATTTGAGAAGAAAATGAAAACATAGGCATTCATGCTCCAAGTCTGACAGATGTTTTCCAGTATTTTGTCTTTTTTTTTTTTTTTTTGTATTGGTTTTATGGTTTTGCCTGTAATATCAGCAAAATAAGGAATTAAGCAAAAGAGCAGGAGCACCACTCATGCTCTTTTCTCTGATGAGTACAAAAGAATTAGCAACTATATTTTCATTGCTTTCTGCTGCTTTTTGCAGAATGTGCACGGTATGCAATTTCTGAGGAACTGAAAGTTTTTGACCCGTATCCTTATGCTTCAGAAAAAATTGATAGTCTGAAAGTTCACAAACAAAGTAATCATTACTATTATTACAACTGTTACAGTATAATTGTGAAAAAACCCTAAATGGTAGACTTTGTTTCAAGGTTCTTATTGTTTGAACGTTTTAGGATAGGAAGGGGAATATATTTGTTAATGTGTATTGAAATAGCAGTGAAAGTTCCTGAGGCAAAGATTTGTTTACATGCATATACTGATAGGTAGCCTGTATGTATGGTTTTTATTTGAAATGAAACTTAGCATACTCTAAAGGATTAATGAATAATAGAAATGTACATTGTTTTAGCTGCCTGTAATGTGCCAATTGGATTTCAGAAACTTTCAGACCTAGTTGCTGAACCAACAAACCTCAAGTCTAAGTCTGTTTCAGGATACTAAAAAAAGAACCTTCATCAGGTATAGATTATTCTCATCTTCAAATTACCTCACTAGAGCTGACTTGAACAGTAGACATGACTTTTCTTTGGCTTACAATTGAACCTCAACTGCCTTCTAAAATATTTTTAAACATTTGATTTTCACATGCATATCTATGCATTTTTCTTCATATCTCTGCAAATTCATACATACCACTCTGTCTAAATGGCATATGAATGGAAAATCATTGCAGCAACTATACAGATAAAATCTGAAGTGGTTTTAGTTTTCTGTCTTAAAAGCAAAGATCATTTCTAAGCAAATAGTATTGAAACTGTGTATTTATTAATAAAAATAAATTTGGCCCAAATATTCTTTTTTTTTGTGCTTGTGTCCTCCTTGCATGCTTCTGCTTTTTTTTCTTGGAATGCTGATTTTTTGTATCTTGCCTAATCACATCTTAAGTAATTTAATTTTTGAGTTCCTCATCCTGTAAGTGGCATTCATTTGCACATTTCATTCTGCAGTGTCAGTGGTGCATTCCAATTTTCTGACTCATTAAATCTAGAACGATTAAGGCCATACTGATTTGGTTGATCAGTACCTAAAATACATTTCTAATACTGCTTTCATTACTGTGCGTCTTCGTCCTCTTGTGAATGCATTCTTCCTATGCAAAAATAAGCAGATTCAAAGATTTTAAATGGTTCTCTGGTCTTCATCAGATTCTATTCTGCTGCATCTTTAGTTGTCGTATCTGGAACTATAGTTTGCAAAAGGGAAAGGAACTAGTATTAATAAAATATGAGATGACAATTCTGGTTTTTTCACCTTTTTCCAGATTATAAAAAGCTTGCACAGTAGTGCTTGCAAACAAGGCTCCCACGAAATAACATAGAATATAATTTAAATACAAAATTAGATTATAGTTGCTTTTTAGGATAATACTCCACACAGGCTGTTATTGTCTACATCCCCTTCACTTTGTTGTTGTTTGTAGTGCCTTTTTGCCATTCTTTGCCTCTGTCAGTGCTTAAGCAGAGTGAATATCCTGCTGGCAGCTCACTGGCAAGAGGAGAGAGTGATGTGAACAGAGACTGTGCTCCTGCATTCACCTAACCCGAATGTTTTCCCTGGTACTCGTGTTCATTTTTTTTTATTTCTTTCACTATATTCCTAGTCATTGTTTGATAGTTTTAAGTCCACACAGCCAGAGCAATAGTCTCTTTACAGACCTCCTTTTATCATCCCAACTGTGTCTTGTTTAACTTGACTATTTAAATGGCTAAGAGTCAGCATCATCCAGTTCTGAAGTGGATTGGGCAGCAATCCAGCTCTTTTTGTTAGAGACAGACATTCATTTTTTTGGACTAGAAACAAATTACTTCCAAATGCTGGAAATGTAAGAAGGCTTTTTAAAAAAACAAAACAGGGTTTCAGGTGTTTACAGAACAAATTAGTATAAAATAGTTTTCAAAATGCTAAGCCACATTTAAAATAAATAATTAGTACTTTTAGAAGCTGTGAAAATACAGCACTAAAAACCTGAAATCACTGATCCTTAGCATGCATAAAAAGTGTGGTGAGGGCACACTGGTGTCAAATTCCCCATGCATATTTCCATTGTGCCTTGGATTGCATGCATAGAAGGTAGTATTCTGGGGTGGTTTTTTTCATCATCGATAGTGACTGGCTATAGATTTAATGAGATGACTGCCTGTAGCAATCAAAAATTGAACTGAGAACTGTTATTTTACAGCAGTGTTTGATTCAATTCCTAAAAATGAAAGTCTTGATTATCTAGATGACTGGAAAATAAGAATTTTCATTGGTCTGAAGATTGTTTCTTGTTCCTGATTCAGCCTTACATCAGCACTCTCTCATCCACAGAAAAACAAGCTAGTTCTCCACAATTGTCCCTTTTGGTTTTATGGTGTCTTGCTTGTCTCTCCCACACCTTCCAACTTCCACAACAAATGAATTGGGATTTCCACAAATACAATCTTACACAACTGGTTCATCTCAGAACCCATCCTTGTAAGCCCATCCCATTTTTCCTTCTCCCTTCTCATCACCCTGCCAAAATGTGCATTTCTTCCTCAATTGCTATCTCATCAGCTGCCATGGTAATTTTAGAGATGAGGTTGTATGTCTCAATAGGATTTGCATTCCTACAGTTGCTGTATCACTCCTTTAAAGGGTTGCCATGCTCAACACGTCTTAGCCTCTCTGGCACTATGGTAAATTGCTATATAAAGCTTGCATCCTGAAAAACAAACTCTTAGCCTCCAAAAATCCAGACTGACAACTATGGATGGTCTCTAAAGGGTGCTAGTTCCCAGACTCTGCCAGAAATTGCTTGGTGGAGCTCTGTCTGCCCCAGGGCAAAGATGTGCCAAGGACTGTGCAAGAGTTACACACAGTGGACAATTGAATTCCAGTCCTGATGCTATTTAGGTTTTTGGTCATATATATAGCCACAAAAGAGAGATGCACACACAAAAGAGAGATTTTTTTATTGTCGTTCCTAGTAGCATTTGTGGCATTCCACACATGGCATTCCATAACGACATCTAAGGATGTTTCTGGAGATGAGATTTCAGAGGTTCTGGTCAGCTCTGAGTGTGCTGCTGATGTCTCTGGGGATTTGATCTTATATGCTGGACACTAGAAAGGCATGTGGAGCAGTGACAGAAATAAAATACAATATTTCAATACAATTTTAAAAATAATTGTGAAAGAAAAATTACAAAAGTTTCATACAGATACAATTATTTTAAGTACCCTTAAAACCTTTTTTTTCAGAATTTAATTCCTCATCTAATTTACATTCTTTTTTGAAAATAAATTACTTCTATAAGTATTGCTTGACTTGTTTTTAGAAGTTCTCCCTATAATCATATGGAACTTTAATCTGTACACATCAGCTAGAAGAAGATAAATGGCTTTTAGACATGTTTATTTTTCTGCTTGATGGGAATGACTCCCTCTCCCTTTTTACTCTAAAGTAGTTTTTCTTAAAGTTTAATAGCAACTATTAAAAAAAGGACAGAATCACTACAGTGCTCCTCTCTTGGAAATTATTGTTTTCATGACCTTTCATTATTTATGAGTGTGTGTATTCTAGTTTTTGCTTGAAAAAGAGGACGTTGCATGGAATCTGCATTTCAGACCTAAGCAAGGATCAGAGGAGTTTGCCATAGCTGGAACAGACTTGGGAAATGACAAATCCCAGGGTCTCCAGTAGGGAAGTGTAGTGTTTACAGGATGATGCTTCCTTCCTTTTTGGGCAGCTCTACAGACAGCTGTGCTGAGGGGGCGGAACTAAACCTCTGGCTATTCTTGCATATTTACAGCTCCTCAGAAGGAATTTTATTATCATCTAGCAAACAATGAAGGAGGGAAAGTTACTTCCTATCCTGAGATGCATCAACTGGCTTTAAACAAGATCTTAGGGTGTTTTCTAAGGTAAATTAAACTGCAGAAAATCTGTAGATAACTGTGACCAGAAAGTTGGAGTTCTGAACTCACTCCAAATGAGTGTTGGGTGGATCTTTGTAGCTTGGGAGAAAAAGTGAGCATTTGCATAAGTGGAATAAGTTGAAGATGACTCTTCAGCTAAGACAGAAACCAAAGCTGATGTAGTACTTAAAGTATGACAATCATTTTTTCTTTCTGTGCTGTGCAGAAGTAACACAGAAACAGTCTCCCGAGTCAAATCATTTATCTTTTTTTTTCTTTTGAAATATTGCACTATGAATTGAAACAGCCAGGCATTTAAAAATAATAACTTTTTTATAATTTTTAAACATAAATGAATGGTAGTGTTATACACTCTGTAATTTTTCCAGCTTGCATGTTTGCCTGTTTATTTTATTCTTCTTTGTTGCTTAGTGCAAATGATTTTGGTAAGATTGGCAAATGATTTGATTTGCTTAACAGAGTCCATTCAAATGCATAAAGTAAACACTTACAGAAAGAGGTTGTGTTTTTTTTTCTCTAATCAATGTTCATAGCAGTTAAATTTTGCTTGCAACAATAGGAAATAATTTTTAACTTGATGGAGCATTTTTTCCTCTAAAGAGTAAACCAAGTAAACAAAATAAAAGTAGATTTAGCAGAGCAATATAACATGCATCTATAGCAAAATATAAGGTGCTAAGTTAAATGGCTTTTTAAACAAAAGAAGTGTTCTGGCTATACTGCTGGCAGATACATTGGATAGTCAATTACAAATGTCTTTTTATAAAAGGGAATTTCCATCAGAATAAGAGAAAAATATTTTCAAGACATTGTACATTTCATGGCTCCCCATCTTAATGCTACAACTTAGTCAATGTGTTTGAAGGGGAGGCAGTGTAACATGCTAAGGTACTGTTATGTGATGAATATTTTAAGGTTGATCCAATTATAATGGAACATTAGAAGATGAGAAACTATCACACTTTTTAAAAATTATTTCTTGTATTATAATGAAAATTGTGATGAAAATTTTATTTGAAATAAAAATTCTCTCTTCCAAGGGTGGCCAAAAAATGCCCTATTTGATTGCATCTTCTTTGCCCATGTTACTCTATTTATTGTTACTGTATAATCCCATCCTGGAATTCTACTCAAGACACTGTATTTTTGCACAAAATATAAAGTGCTACTTCCTTGAAATTATACAGATGAATGGCAAAAACATATATTCCATAGCTCTTAAAGGGAGATTGTTCCTTGGTTCTGAATCTTTGCAGTAGATTTTCCAACAAGACCATAGTGGTTCCATTTGTTAAGTACATTTGTCTGAATCTTGAATCAAGTAAGGATGTGCACAGCCATTTGCAAGTTCACAGGCTATTTAGCCAGAGTGAATTTTAAGAAAAAAAAGCCATTAGAAGTTTTTTTTTTTTTCTTGTTAAAAATATAAAGGGAATAATCAAATTGCCAGCAAACAAATATCTGGTACTTTACTATACTATCATGTTTGCTGTAATATTGCCATGATTTTTGCTTAACTAATTGGGAAACTAGTCTTTTATACTGTAGATAATGAGGTGCAGAAGAACGAATACATTAGGTTTCAAGTTTTGTTTTATGGCATTTGATGAAGTTGTATATTTCACTCTTGCAATGATTTTCAAAACACAAATACCAGTGAAGGGAGAAAAAAAAAAAGCAGGATAGCTGCTGTAAATATTTTGTAAAATGTCCATCTGAAGCCCCTCAATCTCTGGTAATTAGAAGCCATACTGTGGAGATTGACAGGGTAAATTACCAGTTAATGTTTACACAACAAAATGTATGCCCAGTACAATATCCTACGCTGATGTTACTGAAACCAGAGTCCGGAAATGTACAGTGGAAACAAGACGTGGTACTTTTCTTGTGCCAACATAAACAGCAATTATAGCACAGTGTGAGAGAAGTCATAAGAAATACTACTGCATATCAGTAGTTCAACAAAGTCAGCACTTTTGTGTAATTGCAGGGGAAAAGGGCTGAAAAACATTACAGATCTCAGCAAGAAATGGCCCTTTATACTTTTAAACTGATCCTTGATAAAACAATGCCGGGGTCATGAGAAGGCTACTCTGCCAATTTTGCTTCACTGTGGGATCCATTGACATCTGGCTGAGCTGCGGAAGCTGGAAAACTTCTTTAATATTCTCTTGACAGTAAAGTGGACATGTGGAAAGCATTCTAATCTGTTAATCTTTGGTGCTCCTGAAGAAAAAGGACATTTGGCTTTATACTTTGTGATGATAAATGTTGTCTCCAGTCTAGCTGTAAATAGGTTAAAAGCATTTGAATGGAGGATGCAGTTCTCATTTTCCATATATGGGAGAAGATGGATGTGCACCTGTGCAATCCAGAAGATGTGACAAATGCTAGGGGTTTTTTTCCTAAGGTTAATTTACCATACATCTTTTAAGTCCACTTTTCTTTATGCTGAGTGTGGTTTGTCAATGAATATCAGTGAGCAGAATCTCATACTAAAGTAGAATAAAGTATTGTTTCACTCAGGGGATTCTGAAAATAGAATTAAGAGAGATTTGAAATAGTTGTTAAGTCTGAATAAAAAGTGCAGGTTTTATTTAACAGCATTAACGACAAATTATTTTTTGGTTGACTCAAAATCTAATATGAAGTAGTAGTGAATGATGGAGATATGTATGTGTTCAGCTTGAGTAGGATGCACAATTGTTCATTTCTGTTGTGAGATTTATCTCCAGAAATGAGAAAAGGAATCTCTCACATTAGAAAATAACTTCTATAAAAATATATTATGTATTCCAAGTACAAAGCATCTATTATGTATATTAATATAAAATGCAAAAGATACTATGGATTCTGTAAAGACCAAACTAGGATTCAAAATTCTACATATCCTTGTAGTACATTCTAAAATAATCTGAAAAACTGTAACAATGCATGAAGGCTCAGGCTGAATTGAAGTCAGATGTCATTTTAAATGGTGTTATTTTATTCCTTTAGATACCCTGATGCTGATATATGATAATGCTACTGTGGAATGAAAATAGATCTGCTCTACTTTCCCTGTGTTTTTATAAATGCTGTCATTGCTGCAAGTTGATTTTAAACCAATAGATGTTTTCTGCCATCCATCTATTTCATTTGTTTACATTGGTACAAGGTAGTGTCCACTGCCACTTAATGCATAATGCTGCAAGTGTTCTGGTTATAAGAAGTGAGGGAAATTACACCTCCAGGAACAATTTGGTCTCCCAGCTTAAGCTGAAGAGTGACTCAACCCAAATTGGTCTTCCACTAACTAGGCGAGTTGGGAGTTGGCAGAAGCAGGCAAGGGCAAAAAACCAAGATCAATAAGAATTTGTAGTTTCTTTCTAAGGTACAGGTTCAATAGAAGGGGTACATAAGATAGATTAACTTCATTATTTGCTCCCTGAATGCAGGAAAAAGGGGCCTTTTCAAATACTGTCATGCATGGGTCAGATTTGCCATTTTCATTGATAGACTCATATGTTCCATATTTGCCATTTGCACTTCAAATATTGGACCTTTCAAATCAGTGTCTTTCCCTGACTTTTCATAGTAGTCCTCTGCCCTTTTCAGTACTGTCGCTCACAGAGAAGTACACTGTCTGCAGCCTGCATCTCAAACATTGGTTTTTACCTGTTCTGTCCTTCATTCAACTCATTCTCAGCTGGTGTCCCATATTATGATAATTCAGCCATTTTATTTTAATGAGTATATGTCTACTCAGCTTATCCTCTGTGAGCCATCATGGAAGTTAGTGGATATTTTATTTCTTTCTTCGTCAGACCTTAACAGTCACCAGCTCCAAACATTCTTTGTCCAGTCCCAGCTAAATTTTCCTCTCCCTCAGTAACTTTACTATGGAGTTAAGTCATCATCTATCTCCCCTGACCATTCAAAGCCCTCTGTTTATTTTCCAGTTTATTTTTAGTGATTTACAGTGGCACGTAGCATATGAGAAAAACCTTGTTGTTACCTGATTGCACAGCAGTCTGGCACAGCTGTTGTGACTCTGGACTAGGCAGTTCTATCCCAGCCTAGCCCAAAGCTCCCCTTTGCCTTTTCTGTCTAGTTCCCCCTGTTCTTCCAGATCCCAAGATTATTATCTTTTCTGTCCTACCTTTTTCACTGGTATTCTGACTCTGTCCAAACTTTTGTCTATAGAAAAAATACATTGTGTTTAAATTTCAGGTTGTTTCATGACATAGTAAGCAGAAAAATTGTCAAACCATCACAGGTTTGCTTGATAGCAGCAACTTCTGCTGAAAAGCATCCGCGGTAGTAGCTACTTACTTTGAGTCAGCAGCAGCATCTGGCAGTGCCCTGGCTTGCCTGGGAAGGGAAGGAGGGGAGACTGGAAAGTCGCTTACTGTTTTGATGATCGTTGCATCTTCATGGGTTCCAACAAGAATTTGGCGTGCCTCCTGCTCCCCCTGCAGCTTTGTGATCCTTAGCAAAGGAGGGCTCGAGTTGAGCACAGCCCCACACCATCAAGAGCCTGTGGTTTTAAATAAAAGAATGCCCATACTCCTGAAAGGAGCACTATAAGCCTGCATAGACAATAAGAATAATTATTTGTGAACATCTGCTTCATTAATTGTGTTATGGCATAGGATTTTAATTAGCTTTCCAAAATCTCAAAACCAGTCTCACATTGAATTAAATTGATTTCCCCTTAATATCCATGAACGTTTTCTGGAGAACCAGATCTGCAACACAGACCTCACTGCTCAAGCGTTTTGTGCAGGTGAGGCATTGTCAGTCAGAGACACAGATTTTCCAACTCAGTCTCAGAGAAATTGCTTCAGAATTCTTTGCTGAGGTTAAAAAAATCATGATCAGCTGCTGCTCTCTTGACCCTTGGACATTTTAAATCCCAGACTGACCAGTTCCTGACAATAAGGTGGAAATAAGGTGGAGCTTCCCTAATCCTGTAACTAAATCCAGACTGCAATCTCTTAAGATCAGTACCCCTTCTGTGCCAAACTTGAGAGTGCAAAGCTACAAAAATATCTCCAAGAAACCTATGTAAAACTTACTGAATATTAACGTAACAGAGTGTTTTTCTTTCCCAAAGCTTGTTCCCGGAAGTGGCCAAGCCCATTTTTCACTAAAACTTTCAAAACAATCTAGTCTGAGGCAGAGAAAAGGTATGGAAAATATAAGTTCCAGTAGTTAAAGGCTGACAAAGTAATAAACAGCTGAAAGCAGAGCCTTATGACAGAAAGTGTTAGGGAACTTTAACTCTAGATGTCATTGCCAGCTTTGCTTATAATAAATGTGTCAGTAGCAATATGAAAAGATGTGTACAATACGTTAAAGGAATGCAGTATTAGCCTATTTTATGTGGCACGTCTGCCCACAAATTGCTTGCATCTCAATATGTTTTGGAAGAAAAGGATTTTTTTTTCTCTCCATGAATGTATTAATTTTCAAACGACGTGAACTGGGAAATTAGAGATTTTTATCTAACAGTGACACCTTGTGGTCAGTAGGGATGGTGTTAACTTTGAAAAGCAGTTTTGTGATGTGTTAACCTTTAGCAAAAGCAGAGGAAAAAAAGCAGAAAGGAAATGCAGATAACTTTCAGGGGTTTCCACTGGGAGATGTTATCCAATTTTATTTCCTTATACATAGAAAATTATTCTTTTAATTTCCTAAGTACTAAGATAATATTTATTTGTATACATTTATTTTATTGAAATACGGGAGAATGGCAAGCTTTGATTTTTGACAACTTGACAATGTAAATTCGGGAAGGGTCTTTGTAGCCACTGAAGCTTACAAAGCATTGCTGGCAGTGTTATTTCTGTTTCTGTGGTTACCTCTCTGTCTCTCTACAGGAGAGGGCGTTTCTGCCAGATACCATGTAGTAGTGGGTAGCAGGCTGATGCCAGAGAGACACAGTAATGTGACAGAACCACATCATTACAAGAGTGCCAGTTAGGCACTGACCAGGCTGCAAGATTAAATAGCATTAGTCTTGCACTGCCTTTTGTGTGGGCAGCCTTTGACCTGACATATTGTACTTCCTCCTCCCTGCCTTCTCCCTTCATTGAACAACTGCTGAACTAATGCAGCCATTCTTTGCCATATCTACATGCACCTATCTTTAAGACTCTGGGCACTGAACTTCACAGAGCTGTGGCATTTTCCTGTTTAATGCATACCTTGTATCCTTGATATTATGCTTTCAAAATCTCATCGTTTAGAAGAAGCCTAATTTATGATAGAGCTGATTTATAGCTTTTGATTTATACCACATACTTTCCTGGAGTTACTGATGCTGGCCTTGCCATTTTTAAGAGAGAAACAAAGTTAAACTTCTGCCAAACAAACCAGGTTTAAACATCAGTAAGGAAGGCGACTGACTGTCCCAACAAGAAATTATGGGGAGCTAGTAAAGCAAACTGAGAAACATGAAGCATTTATTATTCACTGGCAATAATGGTTTCCTGTTAAAATTGGCTGTTTGACAAAGGTGATGAATTCAATTCCTTGCTTTCTCATTGGGGATTTAGGAAGTTAGCATGGGACAGGAGCAAAAAGTCCTCTGCCTTCTCTAGAGAGTAAGCTAAAGCTAGCCAAAGCTAAAGTTTGGAAGGTGTTCAGGAACCAATGTCAGGAATTTTGTGATTATCAAAAAGTGTCAAAAAATATTGAAGTATTATAGTTGTCTTGGAAGCCAAGCTATTGTTCACCCCCACAAGTCCATATGCTCAGTGAATGCTCATCTAGGACATATCCTATGAAATATCTGCAGTACAACTTCTCATGAATGTCAGCACAATTTAATACTTGTCAGGAAGTGACAGTGAGACTGTGGACTTTATACATATTGACAGTGAGTTTTTGCAAGCTTGGATTGCTAAAAGGATTGAAACTCATTATCTCCTGTAAAAGTCTGACAAATATGGAAGATGGGATGAAGGAAAAGGCCTTGTTTTTAGTATTTTGTCAATTTTTAGGTTTTACTTTAGAGCTCCGTTAGACCATTAGTGCTTTTAATGGCTGCAAAAGCAAAACAACTTCATAGCTGCTCAAACATGCAGAGGAGTTATTTATTAGGTGCTATTTCAGACTCTGTGCTTGGACAGGCTGGGCTGTAATATCAACCTCCAAATTAGTCAGTAGCGCTGCTGAGAGATGTTTTCCAACATCTGTTTTTAGCACTGTTAGATTGGAGCTTAGAGTGTGGATTATTTAGGGACTTTTTTGTATGGGGCCACACTGAAGGTGAAGTGATTCTGCACTTGAGTCAGCAAACATATTGTAACTGTCTGTACAACATGCAAGAGCAAACATGCAGCTGGCCCAGTTGCTGAAATAGTAGTACTTTGCAGTAGATACGCTATTGAAAGCATTGTGAAGAGAACGTTAAAAGGAGAGACACCTGCTCACTGCATAGTAAGACCACTGATTTGAAGAACTGTCCAATTTGGAGGTCAGTCAGGGTTGCTGTATTGCATATGCCATGTTTAGACCTTGTCTACCACTGCCTTAATGTTCAAATAGCAAATGCATCCTGATAGTGATGCAATTTTAGATACTTCATGTTTATACACAGTTTCTGGGTAGTAATGGGTTAAATGTCCTGTACTGAGGGTAAAGCCATCCCCCCAAGGATGCTACTAATGTAAGGGTGCTATTAGACCTTTTCCTGTTTTTATATTTAGCCAAAATAGTCAATGAGTTAAAAGACAGAGCAATTTTCACTGTCCATCATGTGGACATTACTGCTCCCACTGCTTGGCCAGCAGAAGGCATCAGGTGTACATGCTCTTGCATCTATGATAAGATAAATTGTCTGAGCTTACTTCAGCTTCCAGTGAGGGTACTTTGAATAATTTAGACGAGGCTGTCTGAGAATACAAGGGTGTGGTTAGACAGAGATAGGTGTTTCAAGTTACTTTCAAGTCGCTGTGATATCCCATGTAGTCACTGACACTTTCAACAAACCATTATAAGAAAACTGTACCCCACTGCTGTGAGATCTGCACTGCAAATTCAGAATTACGTTGGCATCACTAATGTTTTCACAAAAATTAATATGTATATATACTCAATGCCTTTAGAAAACATGCCTTTTTAATGCTGGAGGATATTGTTATTGTTTTTGCTTACAGTGAGTGCACTGTGAAGGACTGGAGCAGGATATTGATTTTTTTGGCTTTTTTTTACCAAATACTATTTGATTGATTTTTTTTCCCATTTGTGCAAAAGGACAAGAATTAAGATAATTAAGATAATGTTCTGGGGTTAGAAAGTGACGGTTTATATGCTGCTGAAGCTGTTTCTGAGTCTGCTGATACTCCTTGGGAATTTAATAGCCATGATGTACCTCACCACATTATTTGCCTATAGTTTTATCCCCATGTAAGAGTTACTGAAAATGAGTACATGAGGAAGAATGCTCTAGCAGTTGCAACATAACATTACAGATTGGGAAAACTTCTATAAAAGACACTTTCTTACATCTTTTCATCTCTGAAACAATGATTTCTAATGGAAATCTTAAAATCAGACTGAGAGAGCAGGCACAGTAGTGGGATCATGCTTGTATCAATCTGTACATCCATGTTAGACACCCTTTTCTGCCGACCTTCACCATACCCTAAATCTTTCCAATAAGAAGCCTTACGTGTGTCTCTGCATGGACACTTGCAAGCTGAAAGCTGTCACTGTGGACCTTGGAGCAATAGTTTCTATAGTAAATGTATGAATCTTAGCACCTAGTGTAAAAAGAGACATAATTTCCAGCTGTCATGAATGCATATCCTCTGTACTCGACACAGATGTGTCAAATAACAAATTTTCTGACTGGCTTACACAAACAAAGAGTGCAACAAGAGACTGAAATCTGAAACATGCACTTTGGTGATTCATTCCATAAGTCACAGATTGGTGTACTTTAAAGTACAGTATCTCTTTTTAGAGACTCTCATTGTGTGAGCAATATTAAATAGTACTCTCTTGCCTGTCACAGTTATGCACCTTGATTCCTTTATTTATTTAATAAAGACCTTTGAGGTCTTTATTAAAGGCTTTTGGCAAATACCTAGATCAAGATAATATTCTCTCTCCAAGAATAGGACCTGGGACAACATTTAATTCTTTATTATTGCTCTCCAAAGATGTTGAGAGTTCAAAGAGCCTGTAAGGCTAATTATAAAACTATGGAACACGCTGTTAGAAATAGAAGCAAATACAAGAAAACCACATTAGGGTAGTTTATTTCAGAACCAAAAAACCAACTAATAGATATACTTGGAAAGAGGACCTAGCAACTGCAACATGCAAGATGTTGTCAGCTAGCTTATGCATGTCTGTGAATAAGAAGCTCAGGTTCCCAGACCAGCCTGCAGGGACAGGTCAGTTCCTCAGAAGGGAAATCAGAAATCTGTGCAGTCAGGCTTCTAAGCCAAACTTCCTGACTTGCATGTGGGGGTAACAGGCATGGTTTAACCTCTGAATCCTTCTGTACCCAAAGTGAGAGTTTTGAAAATTTATCTCTGCACAGGAATTCCTGTCCTGAATATCAGTCTGCCTGACCTGTCCTACAGTTTTGGTGTATACCTCTCTAAATTATCCCTGTGGGGAAGAGAACCCTCTATGTGCTTAAGGCAGAGAGGAGCTTGTGTCTTTGAGGACCTAGTAATTGTTCTGCCTAATTCCTTTGCCTTCTTCTGATTATCTGTAGAGCCTGAATGCCTCCAGAGGCAAGGGGAAGACTGATGTCCCTTGCCCTTCTCTGGCAAGGGACATCCAGTGTCCTGGAGCACATACTTAATATGTTGTAACAGAAAAAGATTGCTTTCCAGTTTCAGCTTTATTTTAAAATCAAGTCATAGAAAGAAGAGGGTGCAAAAGCTCACTGAATATATCAGTGGAAGTCACTGGCTCAGTTTTTTGTCCCCTCCCTTATCAGTCTCATAGGGAAGACTTTATCCCATAGGAAATGTAATATTATCTCCTGGGTGGGACTAGTAACTGGTTTACTACATTTTATCATGAGTATGCTGAATGGATCAGAAGACAGAAGACATTTCAGGAAGAAAATAAAAAGCAAACAATTATGATTTACCTCAGTTGTATGTTTTTCAGGTCTTAATTTAAGTCTAGTTTAAATGAGAAAGCTTAACACTGTGCACCAAGTATTCTCTTACAAATATTCCAAGCTCAGAACCTATATATATCTATGGAGAACTTCCATTGATTCTTTTTTTGCATGAAAATCTTTCATACTACATGCAGGTTATTTAAAAACACCAAGATGAAAGATAAAGAGAGAAAAGCCTCTGTCTATAAAACAGCAATCATCTTATCTGCCAAAATCACATGTAGTGGACCATTACTTCTTTGTTCCATATCCTGTGTTTGAAAAGTCTTACCTTATAAAGATGTCAGGACTAAAGCCATTATAAGGAATTTCTTCCAAGGAACACATCCATTTATGGAGAAATTCATATTTTTAATGCACGGTAACTAATATATATGGCCTGCCATTTATGAAAAATTTTAAATAATACTCTGTGCTGATGCTTCATTTTTGTGTTGTCATTTTCCAGATGGGAGTTGCTGTAGTGGATTCGTCTGTTGCAGGACTTGGTGGTTGTCCCTATGCAAAAGGTGCTACTGGAAATGTAGCCACAGAGGATGTGATATACATGCTGACTGGTCTGGGGATCAACACAGTAAGATACTTTAACTTTCTACTTAAGACTTCAAGAAAAAAAAAATTCTAGGAAACATATGACACATACCTCACAATAACTTGTGCTGTACAATAAGATATTCAGAGCCCATAGCAGGTTTTGCAAACTCAGTGCTTTAATATGTCTTGACACATAACACAAATGATGTTGTCTTCATTAGCAATTTAGACTAGAAATGGTTTTTGTATTTAACATAATTTGAATGATGCACTTCTTCCTACCTGGACCTACGAGGAACTTAGTAGCAGCTGCTTTGTGTCATTGCTCTGCCTCAGTAACCACAAAAAATTCAGTACTGTAGACATTGCTCCAGAAGGCTGATCATCTCAACTGTGGAAAATCTGAGCTGAGACCAGCTTTTTTCACAGTTTTTGGATTTGGCTCATAGTGCTTATCAATTTGTTGTCAATTTTTCTGACTTCAAAGTTGAAAAAATTATGGTGTTTGGCAGGCAAGCACACAACATTGTTATTTCTTAGGTATCCACTAAATAGATTTCAAAATTGTACAGAAACTGTTACTGGCTAGGAGGCTTCACAGTCATTTTTATTATCAGTCCTGTTCTTGGAGTAAACAGCAGAGCAACTTGTTTTCACTGAGCTGTGCCTTAATGAACCTTACCAGTGAGCATCCACACCTCAGGAGCACACATTTAGCATCCCTGGCTTGATTGGCATCTTAATTATTCTATATTCCTAGGACTTAGTTACTGCCTTCTTCAATAAATGCGCTCTTTGATCTTCCTGTCGGTACCCATTTTTCTGGATATGTGGCATAATGAGTTTGTGCTAACTCAGGCATTGCAGTAACTTTATGTTCAATTTACACATAGACTTGGAGAGTCAAGTTCAAAGGAGAACATATAAAGAACTGCCAAAATTACAAAGTGGGTGGTTTGAATTTAAAAGCAGAAAAAAGTCTAAATGCCTGATATCTGAAATAGAAAGATCTGAATTTTTGAGGCACTCATTGGAACTTATCACTTCTTTGTAGGCTGCAGTTTGTGTGGTGTACATGCCAGTGGAGGCCCTTGACATGAAAGGATTACAGAACTTGTTTCTGAATTGCACATTCTAGGCACTGTTAAAGCATATTCAGTGCCTTATAGATTTCACTATAAGCATTTATCTGCTCTCATTTGCTTTTTAGGGAGTTCAGGGTAGATGTCAGACACATATTTAGAAAATATTCAATCACAAGTGTCCACTGTACAAGTGGACTGTTTTGAACTGTTTGTACACACTTTGGGGTAGCTTTCTTCATGAAGATGTTTATTCTTTTGAAACAACACAATTCTTTGAAATAAGGGGGAGAAATCATAAATTTCACTTTACATTGCTGTTCATCTTAGGCTTTTAGTACAGTCTTTCCTTGGGCAAAATACTCATTGACCTTTCCAACTGAGTCATAGCAAAGGGAAGTAATTAGCAAAAGTAGTCTGATTATGTGAAATATACCATGTCCCAGGGTTCTTGATAAAATTGATTAATCTGTTAATTTGGTGGCCAAGCAAGAGTCCAGCTTGTCTTAAAGGTTGATACCAAATCCCATGGAGACAATCCCACCATCAAATGCTTAGTCCTTCTTTTATTTGATTTGCTGGTGGTTTTATTTTGCTTTTGTTTAATTTTAGATTTTAGATTATGCAATAGCAAAACAAAAGGCTTTACTTTTTGGATCCTTTCTGACTCATAAAATGGTGTTTTACTCGATGAGAGACCTGAACCCTCAAAGTTATTGTCTTTATAAAGTTGGTTGTTTTTTCCTACCTTTGCCAATTCTGTAAAATCATTATTTAAGAAAACTATTAATATGTTCCTTTTTGTGTAATGGCACAAAATAAAATTGTAATTGCTAATGATGTCCATTTCCAAGGAGCACTTTCTCATGTTCATCTCAACTATACATTAAAATTTTCAGTTAGTTGACTGAACTCACCTTAAGTGTCAGGCAATGTTGGACAGTATTTAACTATTTATTATTTTAGCTGGGCTGGTCAGAGCATGGTACTGATAACATCAGGGTCACAGGTTTAATCCCCATATGGGCCATTCACTTAAGAATTGGGCTTGATGGTCCTTGTGGGTCCCTTCCAACTCAGAGTATTCTGTGATATCTGTGAGTTACTGAGTTCAGATTGACTAGATACATCAAAATAATATTTGATGCTTTTTCTATACTGTTCTTCAGAACATGTAAACAAGAAGTGACCTGTGAAATTAATCTTTGGCAGACTAAATGTGAAATAATTTCGAAGTCAATGAGAATTAAAGGATTTTGCCTTCTGGCAGAAGGTTTTGTGATTTAAGGCACCTATCCAAGTTATAGATAATATTAGAAGCACTTTGGGTTTTTTTGAGGCAGTAATCAATTCCTTGGTGTGAAGGAGTAATTCTGGATATGTGGAATGATTTCCAAGTGTACTTAGTAAGTACATTCTGGGTTTCTAGCTGAAGATGAGACAGAAAATTATTTTTTCTGACCTTACAAACCTATTCCTGTCCCATTCCCATCTCTGAGTCATGCTAATAAATGCTGGGGTTTGTGTCCTCATGGTAGTCCTCTCTGGCTCACAATACTTATATTAAGGAAGACAGTATAAAATGCAGAGATTCACATATTCCATTTAATGAATGTGATCTGTGAAGGTGTCTTTCTTATCAACACATACGTTTCTTATTAACACATTGTGTTGCAGTGAGAAAATATGACTATTGTGTAAAGTGGGGAGTTTATTTTGAAATCATCCATAATCTAACTACCAAATATGTCTGTGGTGGTATGTTGCTCATTTCTTCCTTGTTAAAAAGTACAGATGGATCAAAATTTTTTAGATTGTTATGTGCAACTGCATTTTACAAACTACATCTAAGTAATGACCCATAAAGGATAAACAGAATAACCTTGTTATTATTTGTAAATTAACCTTGTTATAACTGTATTAAAATGAGATACTTATAAAAGAATGCATTTGAACTATGTGATTTGATTGTGCATTTTTTTCAAATTAAAAATGTTTTTGATTACATTCCTGCTAAGTTATTTGTATTCTCATTAACATTTTTAGCCAATTCCAAGAATGAAAAAGGCAAAGTTTATCGGAGAATGTGGAAGCAAATGCTAGGTACAGTTAAAGGATTAAGTATTTAAGTTAGGTTTTGGTCTGAATATTAGTGCATCAATTTGGAAGTGTGATGAAAGTGTAATTTCTTGTGCAATACACCTTGTACTCTTTAATGGAGAGTCACATCCTTCTCAGTTTTGAATGAATGCTCGGTGTATTGGTAGTTCAGTCTCCTTTTGCATCCCTTCTACAGGAACTTTGCTCTAGCTTCTACATTGCAATATTTGGAGCAAGCACTTATATCACTTATTTGATCTAACTTTAAAATTTCTACTCTACATGAGTAATAAAAGAGGCATAATTAAGTGGTTTTGCCTCTTTAATCAGTGATCTGATTTAATTTTAGCAATCAAGCAATACTGATATGCATTGCAGTTAAAAAACAGTTGCTCAAATGACGTTTTTTAGCATGGGCAGATGAAGTAGTTGTGAGTTTTTGCTCAGCTGTGCTATCAAGGTAAATTGTAATTTTGTATGGAGATGGACTCCTTCAGGAAGGAGATTACAGTTATTCAAGAGAATCCAGAACCCCAATACAAAGGTGTGTCCTCAATTTTCCTAAGCTGCAAGTGGGGCGCTTGCAAGCATGAAGTTTTATAGTGTTGGATGATAAAGTATAGTGCATATTTAGACACTATTTTTTTTTCTAACTTCTACTTGTAATTCCAGTTCTCTATTCCAGATTCTTTTGGTGTTGAAAGATGTTACTCCAGTATTTGGTCCACTGCTGATGAGACAAGAAATCACTCTCAAAGTAGTAGAATCTTTTAAACAACTAGAAACTGTAACTATCTGTAAATCACTGTAGCTTTACTGATCCCCATTACTGACATATAACCCAAATCAGGCCCTTTGCAAAAATTAGACCCTGGAGCAAAAAACTTGGAGTCTAAGCATTTTCAACACATGCATTTATTGTTCTTAACATTTTTCATCTCTTTTTTAGGGAGTAAATCTTTGTGCCGTGATGGAAGCTGGAAACTTTATCTGCACAGCGTTGAACAAGAAAACAAACTCAAAGGTTGCACAAGCTTCCTTCAGTACTGGAACTATCAATTAAATGGATTTTTCTTTTTGCAGCTTGATTACATTTTCCATTTATCTTGACCAAGGAAATTTGCATAAAGAAAAGGAACAAGAAAACCATTGCATCAAAGAATCAAAATAGAACCGATTCTTTTTTTTTTTTTTTTTATGGGAAGAGTTGTTGTGCTGTACTGTCAAGAACTGTCTGATTTGTAAGTAAGAAATAAATGACTGTAGTACAGAACCGTGTACTTGGTACTTCTACAGATGAGAAAAAAGTATAAACACCAGGACATTTTACCATGTTTTAAATTGAATTTTAGTTCTTTTCAAGAAAACCGGATAGAAGCAGTGAGTACATAGTTAAAGTTTAATCAAGATGTCTTTCAGAACAGTTCAAATATTTTCAATAGTTTATGAGATCACACACTGTGTGTGTGGCCATTCTCTTATGTATTTTATTTATCTGAATTCTGGCTTTTCATTTGTCAAGTCACTGTTATGAACACAGAGCCAAATCTGAATTCACCATAAGAAGTTTTTAGCGATAGAACGTCTTTTAAATTTTTTTTAACATCTGTTAAGTTATGGATGACTTTATCTTGTTCCAAGACGTTGTGGTAAATGGCACTGTGCCAGATCCTTCAAATTATCCTGCAAATTTCCTTATTTGTTACATATGTTAAATTTGTTGTAGTTGCCTTTTTTGGTCAACTTATTAAAACCTAATTATATGAAGCAAATAAAAAATCGGCAAGATCTTCAACATCATTCAGGTTCTTAGTGGTGTTGAAGGGGCTACATTTTCATCCAAGGTTTCATCAAACAATTAGATTTTTCATTCTGTAGGCTATGAATCGATATTCTCATTCAAAAGTCACAGATTTTTTAGGATGATACTATTCTTTTAAATGCCTTAGTTCAACAAGATGCCAATGAACTGCACTGTCATTTTTTTAGATCAATAATGAAAAAATGGACAAGTTCAAAGAACCTTATCCTATTTATAAGTGTTCAAGTGTGCCACAAAAATACTGTCATGTTTTTCAGCCTGAAACTTCAGTACTCTTACTGGTTGGTTATGTAGGATTTGTCTGTACTTCTCTGTGTACTTAACCTTGATCTATATTTTTGCTGAACATGGCCTGTTGACATGAAAATCTAAAACCCTGGACTGTGGTCTTCATCCATATTCTCAATTTTCCTGAAGAATGTGAAACCTTTGCAAAAGTTAAGATGAAAGAAATTGAAAGATAACACATAAAAAAAGGCTGAATAATTTCTTTTTCTGGAACTCAAGTCTGCCAAGTTACAGCTGAATCATGGTTTGACTTTCAAATACCAAAGTGAATTTTTCTGAGCTGTTTTAGCCAGTTGTGTAGTTTAGAATTGGCATAACTTAAGAAAGTCAATCCTTGCATTTCAGGCAATGCAAAGCTATAAATTTGATATAATACCTTTATCCTGTTTAAGCCATAATGATAGTCAAAATTAATATAAGCTACTTTGTTTCACTCTTCTCATGGCAAAATTCAAAGGATAAACAAAGAAATGTGTTCAGGTGAGGCAAGAAATATCTTGCTATCATTCCACAATACTAAATATTTCCTGTGGATTCTACTAAGACTTTCAAGTACTCCTGAAGGTGTGAACATCCTGATTTTCTTGACCTGTCCTGGATTCTTGGTTGGACCACCACAAAAAAAGCTCTTTCCTCTTTTTCCCATGTGTCAGCGGAGACTTTGCTATTTAGCAGCCCTATAGCTCATATATCAAAACATGAACTTAAATAAAACCAGGTCTTGAACCATTCAAAGACTTTAAAATTCTGTAATGGATTAGACCCAATGAAGAGGTGAGGAAACTGCAGCAGTACTTAGACTGTACTCACTCTAATAATTAGTAGTTAAGCCTAAACATGGTGCCAGAATTGACATCTTGAAGACTCCCTAATTTATGTGCCATTTACTCCTGCTGGTGACTAACCTTACTGTAATACCTTCCTATTTAATAATAAATTTTCCTGTTTAGTTTTCTCTGTAGGCACATAATTGGCTCATTCTGAGCTCAAGTGTGCCATTTTCCTGTAGGTCCTGATGAATTTTCTTCCACCCAAGACCCACTGAGCAAGCATGTTTAATTGACATAAACAATATTGAGCTTCTCAAAGACTGAAAGTGAAGTCAGCCCTTGAAAAAAAAGCAGTTGTGATGCAAGCCTGAATGTGAGACTAAATAACTGAACTGAGACTGAGCTTGCTGCTCAGCCTGGGGAAATTAAAGACACACCCATGACAGGACCCAAGGGAATGGCCTAAAGTTGAGCCAAGGGTGGTTTAGGTTGGATATTAGAAAAATGTTCCTCACCCAGAGGGTGCTTGGGCACTGGAACAGGCTCAGCAGGGAAGTGGTCACAGCACCAGCCTGACAGAGTTCAAGAAGTGTTTGAACAGTGCACTCAGGCACATGATGTAACTCTTGGGGATGGTGCTGTGCATGTCCAGGACTGGACTTGATGATCCTTGTGGGTCCCTTCCAACTCAACTTATCCTGTAATTATGAACTGAAAAAAAATACACTTTCTAGAAAATCTGGGTAGAATGGAATTAAAAATTCCTAAAACCAGGAAAATCCCAAGAAAAGAATGTCAGTGCCTCTGCAACAGATGGCAGGGTTATTTTCCTTGAAGATGGTGGTAAGGCCTTCAATTACCAGCCAAGTAAGGAACTGAACAGCTGGTGTCCATTTTTATGCCTCTGTGCACAGTGCATCCTAGGCTTTTTTAGCATATGGACTGTCTAGTTTGCAATTCTAAGGCTCTTGATTCTCCCTATGCAGTGAAACAAGCTACCTATTAAATCATGTAGATGAACAACCTAAAATGTCTCAGTTCTTTATTGGGTCTGTTTTAGAAACTACTTGGAAACTTGTGGAGAGCCTTAATTGCAGGTCTGTTATTCTGTAATGATGTGAGCATTGGAAAAGATGAGCAGTCACATCTGGAGCCTGTACTTTACCCACATGTTCAGCTTCAACCACATTGTGAGTTATAGCAATCCAGGGTGGAGGTCACAGACAAATAGATTGTTTGTCAGGATTGTTACAAGGGAGAAAGAAACATAGAGCCAGAATAAAAAAAAAGCAAACCCTAACCCAGTGTTTATGTGCCAAAGTTGCCACCTGGGATAAATTTAGGTCTCTAGGTCCAGGTGAGCATTCCCTATAAAAGCCTTGTTTACTTGTAGTGTGACTGAGAATACTGAGACAGTCCTGCCTTCTGACATTTTTTAGGTGTGTAAAATGCTGCTGCTTGCTTTCCTGTGCTAGCATAATTTCAACTATGCAGAACAGTTTGACACCTAATCTCTGGATTCACAAAATAAGCATCTCTTGCTTTTAATAGCAAAGGCTGATCCAATATCTATGCTATGTGCATGCATTGCTCACATAGGCAGCATTGAATTCAGCTCATAGTCAAACAGCTGAGACTATACCCCTTCAAAAACATGTCAAGACATGGGATGAGGCTCTCCAGTCCTTCTGACATCCTAAAGCTTTATGCTTATACTCAGAGTGACCCATCACTAGTGGTGTCTGCTCTTTTAGTCCCTATCACTCTCCCCAGGTGAATGCATTGCTGTCACTTCACCCTGAAGTAGCCCCCTGGCTGTGGAGGGCTTGCATCCAGGTGTTTGGCTTCCATGGGCAGGTGTTCTTATCACTGTGTCATTATAAAAATTATAAGCCAAGATATTACATTTTTAGTCATGACTGGTGTGCTTTGTTGGAGGAGAAGTTGATCAGTTCCAGTACTATGGGCATAATCATTCTTCAGTGCCTTCCAGAACACGGCAATGACATAGATCCCGTACAGTTCTAATGTCTTCCAGAAGCAGCTTGCTTTGTAGTTAAAACTTTTATGTATTCAGGCAACTTGGCTCTGGACCAGCACTTTAATGGTTCATTTTCATGTATAACCAGAGCTTATGAAATAAGAACTAAATATTCTAGTGTTGTGAGTAAGTCCAGAGAGGCTTTGGCTAATTTTCCTCTTTTAATAGTGTCATTTGAGTTCATAAAACTTTTATTATTGTATTAAGGAGTCACAAAATGAAGACTACGAGTCTGTGAGGTAAAATTCTTCTGTTTGGGATCAGTGCTGTTGAAATGAAGTAATACTTATCCAAAGACTTAGTGTGAATGTATAAGATCTGTCTATTTTTTCAGTGAGTTTGTTTTAAGGAGTAGAAATATTGTTTAGTTACTGTGGTATCAGAAAATTAGTACTTTCTGCCACTGAGTTTTTCTATGATTTCTCACACTGCCTTAAATTCTCTTCATTGATTGTGAAGCATTTAGAAAAGTGTCTAAACAGGTATAAGAGTGGCAAGAAGTAAATGAATTCCAGTTTTTGACTTGCTGATCAATGCTTTTCTTACGTTATATTTTTGAAGATTATTTTTCTCTACAGTCCTGCTGTAATGCAGTGTTGATCTTCATTGCTGCAATAACACAGCAGGCAGAAGGACTACAGCCAAAATCAACTTAGTCCTTTGAAACCAGTGTCAAAGAGATGATATGTTTGTTAAGGAATTGTCATGTATCAGCCTGGTTAAATGCATTTGTGATTTTGCAATATGTGGTGTTAAAGCTGAAATAAAACCTGTCTCGCTGTTTATTGAAACTGATATCCTCATGTATTATGCCAGATTCAGCAGCTCTGACTAACCAGCTCATGCATACAGCCTTAGCAAATATAAGCTGTCACTAAAGTGTATGTCTGTGTTGACTTTGTTACCTTGTAATCCATGTTGAGTGCTTTTTCTTAGGATTACCTTTTAATCTGGTGTTCCTGTGTGTTTTTATAGCAGATAAATCTCTTTTAAGTTACTGGGGAAACATTTCTTTCCTCCATTAACTAAACATTATAAGCTACAGGCAGGAATAGAGGTAGGATTTGAAAAAATTCAATGAGGCATTATCTACCTTCATATGTTCCAATGCAGGATGGAAATCTGTGCTGTCTAAGTGATGTCTGAGATCCCCTACACACTTCATGGGAGACTGAATGGCTTCAGCATGTGGTCTGAAACATCAAAATGCTGATGAGGGAACTTTCTTGGCAAAGTCAACAGCTAAATTCCCTACCCCATGCTACTCTTGAAGCACCTCAACATGAGCTGCAGTTAGTTATCTTCACTGGTTTGAGCATAAGGATTAGTATTTTCCTTGATGGAAAGACAGCCATAGTGATTTTTTAGAAGAACTGAATGGTGTTCTCTGTTTTTTGGCACCATCTTCTGGTCTTGGTGCTGCTTCCATTCATCTTCCATGTTCCTAGCTTGGTATCTAGCTCAGAATACTGGGATGTGATCCCCACAACAGCCTCAAAAGGCTGAGCCCATGCCTATCCAAGTAGCTCATTCTTTTGACCACACAAGCAGGTGAGACAGCCAGGGAAAAATGTTCCTTCTGAAGAATTAAAGACTCACTGTGGCATGACAGAAGTAGAAGCTTGGGCTTTACAACCTTGTAGCTTCACATTGCATAAGAGCTAGTCCTGTGTACTTGCCTCAAAAAATCTTCACACATTTAGTTTGGAACAATTGTTAAATAAAATGCATAAACAATCTTCAAAGAAAATACTGGAACCCAGCATCCTCCCTTTCAGATGAGACTGCTGTAATGCAAAAATTCATGCTTTCTCCCACTAGCCCAATCAGCCTTCATTTCTTCACTTTGGGATGTCCCAGCTCCAGTGACAAGAGGATGAATGCTACATCCTTGCCCAAAATTACGTGTATCCTGGGAATCCTGTCATCAATGAGACCTAATTTTCCTCATCTGGGTATTGGATACAGATGTCATATTTCAGGGGAAAATATTTTCGTAATGAAGCTCTTACAAAATACTGCTTTTCGTAATGAAGCTCTTATAAAATACTGCTTTTTCTTCCATCATGGTTGGACTCAAAGATCTTAAAGGCCTTTTCCAAACTAATTGATTCTATGATTGTCTGTTCAGAAAACTGTGAAGCAGTTAAAGTCTAACCAGAATCACAGGAATACAGATCATTCCAGCAGAAATTCCTTTATTTAATAACTAACACCTAGATAAAATTGACAGACTACTTTTTACACGTAGAGTGAAGGGAATGTACCTTTCCCATTAAGCATTTAAACTTGAGAGAGCCTGTAAAATTGCAGAACAACACAATAGCCAATAAATATCTTGCTGTCTCTCAGAGTAACATAACTCTTAGTTTCAAACACATTTTACATTCTTTTTTATGAGTGTGTGTGTGTCTAAGCCTATATATGAGTTGGGTTTCTAGTGTCTAAATATAATTAGATAACAAAATGTTTCTAAGAAAGAGTAGGGGTTTTTTTGTTGATATTGATTGAGGTTTAGGTAAATCTGAATTTAAATGGATCTCCTCAAATTTTGTGACATGGAAGGTTCACTGGTTTTTGAAGGCAGACTGAGAACCAGCACGGGTTTCATGTCAGAAGTACTTTTCCTGTATAATGAAATGTTTTTATCCAACATATTCGCAACAGTATTTTCAGTTTAAAGTCTTCCCACCTCACAGTTTTAAAATTAAGACTATGAATATACCATTTTGGTGAGAGCTAAGCCAGACGCAAATCACTGGACTGCTGAAGGAGATCTTTTTGATTAACAAACTAACCTCACTTTTCTGTTTCTGTAGTTTTCCAAATGCTGATTTAGTAATGACAGAATATTTGATTGCAAAAAAAGGATGTTCTTTGGTTTATGCAGATAATAGAGACAGAGAAAATCCAAGTTTAATAATTTTTTAGGATTTCTAAGCCTCTCCCCAACACAACTGCATACTTAAGATTTTACTCTACAGTAATAATTTTGCAAGCTACCAAAGCCAGAAGAGTCACATTGAAGAGGAGAGATCCTTGCTTTTCTGATCACATTAATTTCTCGTCCTAGATCTGTCATTTAGCACTAGATGTGGCCCTAGATCAGTCGTCTCATGGTCAAAACTGGAGGTGAGTTACATTTAGTGATAAATCAAACAAAATTAAAACAAATCTCATTCAAAATAAAGTTAATTAATCAGATGCTATTATAACAAGACAATACATGTGCCATTCATGGTAACAGTTGAAGAAGAAACTGCAGTCAATTATTCTGTGCTCACCAGAACCAGATTGTTACAAAGATTTAATACAATCAACTCACTGGTAGTAAATAGAAGCTTAAATCTAGCAAGAGAAATAGAGAAATCCAGAGCTCATAGGCACAAAGTGGGCTCCAGAATGGTGTTTAGGGACCACGACTCCCAGTACAGTGCAAGGGGACAATTAGGCACTTCAGGTCTTGCCTAGAGACAATGATTAGGAAACAGATGATGAGATGGGTCATAGCTTCTCTCTTGAGAAGCAGGCACTTCTGCCCCAAGCAAGTGACTTTCTCCACTGGGCATTCAGACCAAAAAATACTTTCTAAAGTTATCGTATTCAAAGTGGCAAACCTCACTAATTTCTTTTAGAAGCATATTGGAGGAGAAATTAAAAACAGTTTCAGCAACAACATTTTGGAGTCAAAGCATTATTCCAGAGAATCATTTTAGTTCTGAAGGGATTTGTAATCCTGATCTCTTCCTACCCTGCAAGTGCTCCATCAAACTACAGGCAGCTTAGCTGTGACTGCTGCTTTGGGTACTTGGTACCTGGGAGCCTGGTGTACAAAACTGCCACATATGTGCTCTTTATCAGCTCTCTAAAGTGTTTCTGAGTAGATTTTTTTTATTTCTTCCAGATGAATTGAGATCAGAAAGGGTGGGCTTCAAAGGTTTCCATTGTTGGTACAGAATTTTACCAGTGTCATGTGCATCTAAAAATGTAGGAAATGTACAGCTCAGAAGAGATCTATGAATCTACACAAATGAGGGACAGCACAGTTTTACCATTTTACCCCTTTTTTCAGCTTTTGAAAGGCTTAAAATAAGCTAATAAATATAAAAAAAATATTTTGTATGCTTAACTACAAAATTCCATAAATTATAGTAGTTTTTCTAATATATATTTTATTATCACATATGTACAACAGACTGGCTTTCAGGAATAGCCTTAAAAAGCATAAGCAACAGAGTAGTTCATCTGTGACTTTTATAATGGGCCATAAACATTTCAGAAGAATGGTCTGGCGAGGGACTTCTTGACTCATATTTTGTTCTGCAGGCTCTGAAAACAAAGAATGTGCATGTATTTAACAATAAAGTATACAGCTTTTGGGTTGAACTTTGGCTTAATTGAAATCAGTGGCAAAATTGCCCTCTTTTTATGATGAACATTGTTGTATAAAATAATCCCCTTCACCGTTATTAATGCATTGTTCTTCCATTTTCTGTATTCTTTAAATCTAAATTTTCTTTATATGCTGATATTCCTGTAACTGCAAACCTTAAGAGAAAGCCTCTGTTCCCATAGATCCTTGACTTTAGCATTTTTCCACAATTCCTCTTTGATCTTCCTCAGAATTTAATAATGAAATTTGACTCAATATCCCTCCCACTCTATATAGCTCCTGCTACATCATGTTCTGTTACCTATCATCTGACAGTGTAATGCTTGAAATCTGGCCATTTAATTTGGTCCAAGAAAATGTATCATTTAAGAAAAGGCCATGTTCATTTAACTAAGTGAATGCACATTTCTGTTTTCTTACCAAGAATTGGTGTATGGGCAGTTTCCCATATGGAGGGAGGGGGGAAAGGGAAAGATGGCAGGGATGGTGGGTGTTGTTTACAGACTCCTATGAGCAAAAATGGCATTTGGCAAGAATATTAACTACAATAGCAGCATTCACTATTTGGTTTCTAAATATGTTATAATGCTGAATATTCTCATTTCCTTTTTGCATTACCCCTGACTGCTATGGGGCTAGGAACATAGTCTCACAGAATTTTTGAATTCAGATTTCACCTTCCCCTGCCATGGGACAGGAAATGAAACCTCCCAAAGCTTGGGATCTCTGCATGAATGGAGGGCATTGTAGATACATATCATATTTCTCTCTTCCCTGCTGACACCCACAATGTCAGTTCTTTCCGCCACTGGGGCATGCTGGACTGTTTTTAAAGACAATCACAATGTCCACCTTTTAACTAAGTCAAAATGTTTTATTTTTTGTTTTTTTCAATTTCCTAGAACCAGTGATTAATATCCCTATCAAATTACCTGATCTTTAGGAGAGTCAACAGGACTATTCCTAGGATGAGAGCTATGCAGGAGGAGTAAGCAATAATGTAGACAATTTCACCTAAAGATTAAAAAAAAAAAAAAAAAAAAGAGGTGAAACATTTGCTTTTTTAGTAATAAGAATCAGATTTGAGATCTGTTTTGGAAATCATACATATGTGAACTAAATTACCAATCAATTTTGACAAAAGTAATTAAAAGGAGGAAAAAGACCTACATGTATGTTAGTGGTAGGAATAACTTTCCCTTTGCCATTTGATGCAATGTAATTTTCAGACTTCTTTTAGTAAATACCAGCTCCAATAGCACTTCATATGTATAGCAGTACCTTCCACTCTGCTGCAGGGGGGAACAGCTTGTTACTATGATTTTTGTTTTGGAGTATTCTCCCTATTGATTTAAAAAAAAAATATTCTGTGTATCAGAGCAGACTTGGCTCTTAATTAACTAGACTTACTTTTCTTTTTCACATATTACTGTAATTCCAGTGTGGAGCAATGCTCCAGCTAGAATCAAATTAACATAAAATGGGATCTAACACTGTTTTACTGGGCCCCGTTCCCATGGAGTTTCCTTTTTCTGTTAGGCTTCTCACCAAAAAGTCTCTTAGGTGGCTTATGTGCTAAAAATTCCAACTGTTGAAATACTGGGAGCTGTTTCAATTTTTTTTTCCACAGGAGGAGTAACTATTTTTTTCCTGAAGCAGTGAATCCATTAGTTTTGAGCAAATAGCTGAAGGAAACATTTCAGTTGAGAGTGTAATATAAGCCCTGAACACAGGATGGAGAGGTGTGGAGGTTAGATGACTTGACAAGTGGCCACAAATGCAGAGTCACAAGCATAAAACATGAGACCTTTCTGTGACTTTCCTGTTGCACTGATTCTGTTGTCTTCATACAATCAGATAAATTTTGTTTATATAGGAATTCAAATGCAGAGGGCCCTAGCTGCTCCCCAGCTTCTCCATCTTACATAGCCAGTGAAACACTCACTAAGGAATAGATGGATTCCTGGACTCATCACTGAGCCACTCATCTGGGCTGTGAGAAGTCCATATTCTGATCTCTGAATAAGTAATCAGTTATTTTACCTTCCATGTGTTATGTATATGCACACACCAACCCTAAGTGTGACATTTCTGTGTACACTGCATACATGCAGCAGGTGTAGCATATCATATGATACAAGCACAGCTGGTATGGATGCTGGAGCAGCCCTGGGAATAGAGAGTTAATATGTATTCCACAGCAAGGAAAACGAGCTGAGTAGGGCATTAGACCTGCCTAGCTTTCATTGTAGGATGGTGCTCACTTTTTCTCAAAAATCTATCCAAATTTCAAGTTTACCAATACAAGAAAATTAAAACAGTGATTGAACCACCACAATTTGCACAAATGGAATTAACATTCCATTTAATCCAATAACCTGCTGGAAGATACTTTATATGGTGAATTTTTGAAGAAAGAGGGGTGAGGTCTATCTTAGAGAAGGACTGCTAATAATATATTTTACAAACTACATCAGCAGTTGGCCCAGATCTCAGGTTACAACATTTTTTTAAGATGATGGCTTTTAGCAAATTTGTAGGCATTTTTTCAGTTTCAGAATCTTAATTGTACGTGCAGCTATTTTTGAAAACATTTTACAAGTGTAGGAGCAGATGTAGGGGCAACTTACTTTTTCAAAGTGGAAAGTGACTTTCATACATATTTTAGGCAAATGGGAACTTTTAAACTATGTCACCACAAAAATTATTATATCTAACAAATTATGTACTGTACAGTCATGGATAATTAAAAATGGGATAATAAATTTTCAGCAGAATATTGTGATCTTTTTCTTATAAAATTTGTAAAAGGTTCATTTCAATCAAACATAACACTGAAATGACCAACAGAATTTTTTTTCTATTTGACAAAATCTGAAAAAATGCTATGTTCTTGATGAAGTAGTGGTAAAAGAGAGGTTGATTCAGTTCTACTGGGAACAAAGAGGGATTTTGGTGACTCTTACTCTATTGTAGATCTACCTGCTTATGTAGAGCTAGTGCATACTCATCAAACATATCAATCCCAGCCTCTACTCAGAGGTTTCTTGGCTACCTGCAGCTTGTCACGGGCTTTTTTTCTACATTTATAAAACTGTCAGATTGACAATGTTTGGTACCTTACCAATTAAAGTCACTGGAGCTGAACTAATCTCAGTTCCCACAGCAGCTGGTATACTTACAAATAAACCCTGCCAATTACTTCTTTATCTAAATACTCAGCACAACAAAACTCCTCAGTAGGAAATATATGATAACACTACAACTTAAGACAAAATTTCAACAGTTTTGGGTCAAGTCCAATTTTACTGTATCTCGCAAGAACAGGGTAAGTGTTCTGTATTTCTAGCTTCTTCTTCCATAAAAAACCTGCAGCTTAGCCTCAAAGCTTCATGGGGATGAATGTAAATCCTTATCTTCCCACATGAATCATTTTTCAAGCTAAAGTGCAGGAAGCAATCTTTTAAATTATTTGGATCTGGAGAGTCATTGACATAATTTGAATAGGATAAAGCCAAAGCCAGGCTGAAGATGCATGATAGGTAGGAATACTAGAAGTTTGGAGAAATTTTATTGATTTATCACTTTTTGATATTGTTACCAAAATGAGATCAAATTAAAGCTTACAGGAGAAGCCTCATTAACTTTTATATGGTTCTGACTCTGCCCACATCACGTCTTAACAGAATTGTACCTACCCAAAGATAACTCTGTTGGCCTGTTCCCTCCTGAGAATGTGAATGTGTTTAAATCCAGTCAAGATTTTTACATAATACTGATTGCATTTTTACACCAAAAACTGAAATAATTTTTCAAATTCCATGGTTCTATTTATTTACAAATATAGTTGAATAGATGCATATATGCTTAGATTTCTTATTTATTGTGAAAGACTCCTTCTATTAAAGCAATCTTATCCAATGGGATGATTTGCAATGCTGCTGAATAAAATAGAGAAATCTAGCTGGGTTTTTTTTGAACAGTAAGCTATATTTTAAAGTATAAAACTAAGAAAAAACTAGAGACATATTGAGTTTCTTTTGAGTATGTTCATCTGTAGATGGCCATTCATTTTAGCTCATGTTTTTCAAGCAGAAAATAGCTAAGAAGCACATGTCTTCAAAAGTCTTCACAGACACGAAAGGCCATATTTGAAACTTAACTGTTTTGCCTCCGTGCCCTGAATTCTTCTTGGGATTTGATTTCATTAAAGATAAATATTTTGTGAAGATGATAACTGCCTTTGCAGCCTGAATAATGCACATTTATTAGCATATCAATCTAGGACCCTGAGTTAGATTTTTGGCAGTGGGATTTATGAAGCAATTTGCAGTATGGTTTTTACCACCAGGCAGATATCCTGAATCAAATTCTTCTTCTTGACCTGGCTTCCTATGAGACTTTTATGGCTTAGAGTTCCCATCTCATGTACATGACAGCTACAAGAGAAAGAATATTTTATTATATAGTTCAGGCTGGTCAGCATTTTTTAATTTTTCTAAAGCCATTGAAAGTTCTGTTAAGACTTCAAGGAAAGGGTTTTGGAAAGTATTCAGACTTCAATGTGAACAGAATTAACTGGGTGCAAGCTGCTTCTTGCAAATATTTATCTGAATCTCTGAGTGAAATGCAAAATGCATTTTACCTACTGAAAAGGTCTGCAGTTAGAACTGGTCACAGGGGTGCAATATCGCACATTTTGCATTTTCTCACTTAGTACAGTATTTCTTGTATTATGACTTTCATTATTTAACCACTGGAGTCTCGTTCTAACTAGGGATTCAGGCTCCCTCTGTAATTGGCAAGGAGAAGTCAGTACTGTCAGCAAATGCAGTCCAAAAAGATTGGACTACTCTTCCTTTGAGGGTCCCTGACTTTTTTCTCTGGCTACACAAAGTACTTGGATGATGTGCATTATTCTTAAGTAACTTTAATGCTAACGCTACAGCCAAATGCTTAATTATGCACATACAGGTCTCAGGAATCCCATTTCCTTAATTCATTTTTATATCCTTTTTATCACTTATCCAGGTTGCCCACTTCAGCAATAGTTGAATTAGAAGTCACTTCATTTTCTACTGCATGCAGAGATTGAATAATTTCTTCACAGTTAAAGGTGTTCTGTAGGAACAGTTCTGGGAACTAATTTGTAGTATGGTCTGGAGAATTGTAATCTGCCCTGCACAAGGTAGAACAGGTCATTCTCATTAGAGGTGATATTTGTGCATTAAGCTCTTTAGTGTTCTCACTCTGTAATTGGGCCCCTCCAAAGGCAATATAAAATAATGTTATTTCAGCAATGAAAACATTTGTATATTAATTCAATATCCTTTAACTTTATGTTGCTGAATTTCCTACTGTAAATGCATGGAAATAAAAGCAGCTGCAGCTCTTCAGTCCATGGGATACTGTGTGCCCTTCTGTTGTGTAAGAAGGTAGAGTCTGATGGAGTATAACACAAGCCCCTTCTCAGACCACTTACTGTGGCTTCTAATTTCTTTGTTGTAACTACTACAGAAAGTCAAGAGAGATAGGAGTTGGTGTGACATCAAAGATAATAATTTGTATCACACATTATGACTACTCTAATGTCTGTACAGAGAGTCAGGCTCTGGCAGGCTTAATAGCTTAATTTTCCCCAATTATAGTACAGTGATTATGAGACATCTATTTCAAAACCATTTATCAGAGTAATTGGTTCAGTCTGATTAACTTTATTTGTGGCTATATAAGCTAAGCCAAACAGGTAGGGAAATTTCCAGACCAAGTGAAGGAGCAACAGGTTGAGCTCACTTCCCTGAACCCACCCAAGGGACCAACCTTTGGTCTCTTCTGTCATACATGAGGGATAGCTCAAGAGTCGTGCTGTGGAAATCATGGAGTGACTTGCCCAAACTCACCATTAATTGCAGAAGAATGGAGCTGTGCTCCGGAAATCTTTTCCCCTGGCATCTCTGTATTTACCCAGTGAAAACTCTTCTTCTGAATAGAAATTTGACCTGGATATTGAAAAGAAAATATCCACTCAAAATCTTACTTAAAAATAATAATATAAGATAATATTGTTTGGTATTTTGCTAACAGCCACAGAATTTATAAAGGGAGCTATTTAAAAACTGTTTACTGATACTTGATGAACAAATTGAATGAGTGCATAACAGTTCTTTCTGTTCCACCTCAGCTTTTCTTATGGATGACAAGCACGCTTTGAAAATATTCTCAGCCAAAAAAGAGCTTAAATTCTCCTTTTATATAAACTTTTTCAAAAATAGGCCCACCAAAAGAATCTGGTCCACCAAACCAATACAGAAGTGGTGAGAAAGGGGTAGCAGTAATCTGAAGTAATTTCTACAAGGCAGAATTTATTCTCCAGCTGCGTTGCTAGACCTCAACAAATTTTTTTCATGAAGGCCTGTCTTTTCAGTGGGCATAATTTCATTAATATAACTGAAAATGCATATCTTCTGTTGAAATGAAAAATGGGAGGTTTACTTAAGTAGTATAGTTTACAGAGTAGGAGGCCAAACCATACAAGGATACATCTGGTAACTCCCATAAACAGCAAGCTGCGAAATGTTTGTAATATAAGAAAAGCTCACATTTGCAGCCTGAAACATTGTCCAAATAACAATGGAAAAAACCTATCTGCAATCTGGGCTTTTTTCTGTGAGATCCAAAAGTACAACCCAGTACTTTGTACAAAGGTACAAAAATATTTAGGAAACTTAAATTTTTTCTTTCCCTCACTGACATTTTTGCTCATTCCTGTTGAGACACTGATCCTACATTGGCAATGATCCACACTGTGCTTCTGCTTCATACAGCAGCAGTCACAGTTCTTGCCTTTTACTGAGTCTGCAGCAAATGTAATCCTGTGATTGCACAGCCACAAGAGCAAACACTTGTAGCAAAGGCAATGCCATGCAAGAGTAGGAAGACAAGACAGTGTAAAATCCGCTTGGGGGTCCGTTCGCACCAGTTCTAGAGACAAAGATCCCCCTTCCAAACCTTGGTTATTTGCCTATTCAGAAATGTTTCAGAGTTTAAGATCGTTGCCATTTTAAGAGTGAAAGTCAGCCAAAGATCACCACCAGGCCAGAGGAATAAGTCAGCAGATGGGGTTGGGTGGGCGCTGCAACAGAGTAGTCACTGTCACACATGACAGTCTCTGAACTGCCATGAAGAGGATGGCACAAAAACATGCTTTGTAATGAAACTCATAATCATCGCCGTCATCGGTTTAGCTGCATTACAGCTAGACATCCACGGGAAAAAAAAAAGGCAAGGATAGCAATAAGCTGCAAGTGTTCTGCAGAGTAGGTATTGATCCACCAAAGACTCTGGATCTCCAAGTTCTATTTGTTTGCCTGTTGCATAACACAAGAAAAATAAGCTGTTCTTCAGTCCCAATTAGGTTAAGGAAGTTTCAATCACAAAAACCTTCAAACCATTTATCCTGAGATTGCTTCAGGGAAAAGCAAAAGCTCATCAGCAATTATTTGATTATTCAGACATGAGGGTCATAATTTGCTTTGTATGTTAAGAAATAACTAACACAATGATGTGTTCACTCATTTGAACTGTTAAATTCAGCTCTAAAGCAAGCAAGTAAATAACATTCATCAGCAAAAATCACTGCTAGAAGTCTAAAGTCTAAGTGTGTTACATTATCACTTTTCCAGGGTAGTTGCTATAAGATTTTTAATATTTCCTTGGAGTCTGGATTTGAGTAATGATTAACTACTAAGAGCAATGTTTCAGCAACTTGATTTTAATTTTTGGGCAGCCTTTGAGTGACACAAAAAAATTACACCCTTATCAGTGGTACCATTTTGGTTTCTAGAACTAAAAGAGTAGCTATTTCATTCAATGAAATGCATGCATGCAATCCATATATGTTTTCAAAATATAAAACATATATGTTTTTCAACTGTCCATCAGATTAAACTATGAAAGAATCATCTCTTTTCATTGAAATCTTTAGGTATCATTTCCTCTCCCAAGTTAGTTCAAGAACATATATAATTTTAGATGTACATGTAGAAGACAGCTGGCATAGGGCATGATGCACTAACAAGTAACATATCCTAAGAGGATTTATACTGCAGTTGGTGTGGTAATTCAGAGATCTGAGGAGAAGAGAATACTTTGGTCTTTATCTGGTTGATGGACTAGATGTCTGCATGCAGCTGGAGCACTGCAGAAGCTGCAGATGAACCTTCAGGTTCAGTTTATGCTGCAGGAGACCAGGAACCACCCTATGGTAGAGAATCACCTGTGACACAATACATGGGGACAAAGAGGAGCTTTGCTTTGAAAGCATTTTGCAGATTCAGACTTAAACACTAATATTTGCTCCCATATTACCATTTGTTGCATTAACAATTCTCTTAACCAAGGGTTGTCAAGGACATGTATATTTTACAAAAATAATTAGCTAATTAAGCACATGAAAGCCATTACTGGTTCTGAGAAAGTATCTATATTTCATCTCAATTACACCCAGTGTTTTTACTGGAGACCAAATCCTAAGGCCTGCTTTAAACAATTGAAGCTATTTTCTGCAGAATGAAGTCTGTTGCTAAATATGTATAAGGTTTACTAATATTCAGAGTCCAAAAAGAAAAGAAAGAAAAAACCCAATGTTACTTCATATTATTTGTAAAAACAGTGTACCAAAGTAAAATGTTAAGCCAAGAACAGGAAGACTTTGGACTTTTCTAATCTGCATATTAATAGACTCTAGAAATTTTTTCTTTATTTTAGAAAATTCAAGTAATGTGATATGTAGCAAATTTCATTAGTTTACTACTATTATAATCTTTTCCCCAAATCAGAGGAAGAAAACTGCATGTCCAATTTTTGTTTTGATTTGGATTTTAAGAAATCCACAGCTATAGATCTTGCTGAAACCAGTGGTAGCAAACATATAGTAAAGATTTGATGCAAATTAGCACCTTAGTTCTATTTAAAACTAATTATTCTGCAAAGTTGTAAGCGTTACTCACGTAAGTCACTGAAGCAGGATTTGCTGTGCAGCATGTGATGGAAGAGCTCACACAAAGGCTGCTCCACCAGAGGCAAATTTTGGCAGGTGCATTCCATGTGCAGCACCATGCCCCAGCTGCTGATGTAGGCTGCTTTGCAATCAGCATTGGCAGAACAGGGCATGTCATCCTTGATTAAAGTTTCAAGACAAGCTTCATTGTTATAGCATTTTTTTGTCACGTGTCTCCAGCACTTTGACCGAAAAGCTGTGTATTTTTTCCTGGTAGGAGAAAAAAACCCCAAAAAAACCAAAAGGAGTGTACAATGACACTTTAACAACTGTGATTTCATACAAAGACATTTAATGAACACCACTAAAAGAGAGTGTATTTCCAAGGTACCACTTAAGGCTTAAAAATCGCAATATTCAATGACAGCTGACATAAATTCTGCTCTGATTTTGAGAAAAGCAACTGCACTTCTAATCAGCACCTGTTTCCCAGAGTCCAGTAAAAAACAGCGTGAATTCCAACAGTCCCAGATACTCAGAGAAGAAATGTGAGTATAGGAATTAGACCAGTCATCACAACGAAACCACACCAAGTGCTGTTCTAGTGGATCAGTTTTTGAGCAGTGTGAAGGAAGAATAAACATTCAACTTATTTTGCATTAAATAATCTACATCCAAAGTCAACTCCTTGGCCCCCCAAATGCTAACAAAATCCAAAACGTCCAAGGCTCAGGAAAAGGTACAATTCAATGAACTTAATTTGATAGCAGAGATAAATTACATGGTGAAATAAGTTGTTACACATTTCTCTCACTTATTTATGTCTATTTGCAGTTAGGATGGAATAAAATTGGCCTTTAATGCACTGCATATGACAATAGAAAATATCCATTATAAATTAACTAAAAACATGTAGATATTAATTAAAAACAAATATATCACATTAAATTTTAGGGGATGATAAAGGTCAAGTCAGGTATATTGTACATTAAGTCATTAAAATATTTTTCCTTAATCATATAGATATGTTATTAATTTGCTATTGATACTGTGTAGAAGCCACAAGCATGTTACATGGAAAAGCATGGACTGTTGCAATACTGGCTAGAAAATTTTTGTAAATATTTTCATTACACAAGCAAAGGTTTCAAAGGAGATGCCACCTCTTCTAATGGAACTATTTTCATTCACCTCCTGATTTATGGATGTGACTAGCCCTCATTCACAGACTAGGTTTTCTAATCATATGCATTTATTGTCAATGCTAGGAAACATTAATGTTCCCAAAATGACGGGGAATTCAGCCATTATTCATACATTACATGTCTATACATGTACAGACATACATTTATAGCCCTCTGGCCATTCTCACTGATATCAATCTGAATAATTTGCACAAAACCAAAACCATCTCTTGGCCTCCTGGTTTAATTGATGGAAGGTTAATTTGAGCACAACTTTGAGGTAAAATTCAAATCTAATCCACGCTGAAAACAAAGTGGGCCAATTGACCGACCATAAAAAGAGGCAATTAAGTTGAAGCATAAATATGGGTAATCCTGTTGCACATTTTAAAAATAAAAAATGAAACTTTTAAAAGGCATTATTATCCTTCATGAGTTTGGTGATCTGTGCAGGTTTCAGGCCATATTTTTGAAATCTTTTTGCAAGTATCCTTGAGATGAAGAGAAGACAGAAGTTTCTTAAACAGGTCAAGTTGGTTGCATGGCTGCTGGATACAAAGGGTCAGACTCTGCCCTCTAAAGGTAATTGCTTTTACCAAACAAACTTTGTCTGGTCTGCTGCACAACTTGGGCAAATTGCTGGAGGGCAAAGGTGCAGACAGGCAGGTGTTATCTGAAGGAAGAGGTAATGAAAATAGGCAATAGCATAATTTGTCCAGCAGAGATGGTGTTAAGTGTCATGATACCAGCAGAAGAAAAGTCCACATTAGATTCCAAACCTTTTTGAAAATTAATCATTTCTGTTTACTTGTGTGATTACTTCTGGAATTACCACAGTTGATGCAAAGATCTGTGAAGATGTCCAACACGACAGACGCAGTTCAGAAAATACTTTTGTTATAGCTGAGATATATAGAGTATAATAAAAATGGTTTGACCAAGTAATTATTAAAAGCACCTTAGTGGGCAAAATGCTTTTACTCACCTGCACGATTCATTCTCTTCACACATGTGGATTACATTCAGACATGATGGGGGTGGAACTACAGTAACTGCACAGGGCTTGCCATGGAGAAGTTCTTTGGCTCTGTGGCAGGATTCATCACTTTGGGTACAGTCACAAAATATCATCATTTGGGCAACTTCAAAAGGCATGTTTTGATAGAAGAACCTTATGGCTGCTTGACATCCTTCCACATTGCACTTCTTGTTTACCGAGCAAACTTTAAGGTACAGGGACAACTGTTTGTTACACACTTCATCTTCAATGCACTCCCTGTTCACATCCAAACAACTTCTGTTTGTTGTGTGTGCTAAAAAGAATAACACTTTTTAAAATAAAATCTCAAGAAAACTTTTCTCAAGTGATGACTGATAGGTATCCTGCCTACAACATTCCTAGTAAATCAAGCTTGATTCCCAAGACCCTGATCCAGCTCTTCCAGCATTGCTTCCTTTAAGCCTATTGAGTAACTTCATACTTCTATCTTACACTGCTTGGTGCTCACAAACAATCCTCCTGAAACTGCTGAAATCTCCAGTGTGCAGTTTTATGCTAGGCTATGTAATAATAGCCTACATAACGAAGAAGAGAATATAGATGGCATTTTTGTGCTTTTAACATCAGTTTAGATATTTCTAGACTGAGAAATAAATGTTCCTAAACAAATATTTAGAAAATGCTAGACCCTAAAATGCTTATGGGATAAGACTTGCCTTTCTAAATTTGACAGAATCATGATTGTTACCTGATTTACATTTACATTACTTGATTGGTACCTGTTACATTTTTGAGTTCTTCTCTACCCAGTATACCTTAACTGAAAGTATGTTGGATCTATTAACTCCCTGCTAATCCACTTGAATGAAAAATATTAATTTTAATCTGAAGGTACATTGTAGACTGTCTGAAAACCGAGCTAAAATTATTTACTAGGATTCACAAGTAAATTCAGACTTACCTTGTTTGGAGAGAGCAGATAAACCCCATTGTAATTTTGTTTCCATACTAATATTTTCTAGGAGAAAAATATACAGGTACAAGCATAAATTGTAAATAATATCTTAACTTTTTAACTTAAAAGTATTGGCTGTCTTGCTGGCATAGTACCAGAAGTAAAAATAAGCAAGAATAAAACAAATTAGTTTGACCACATAGAACCCACTAACAAATTCTATATCTACTATTACATATATTCATAAGTTTTGGGGTCAAAGCACAGTTTATCAAAGGTTGCTGCTGACATTTTTTACATAATTACAGATCCTATGAACTCAAGAAGAGTTTTTTAGAGCTTCTCAGTGCATTATAAAGTCAGATTTCTTGTGAATAAATAAAAGCCAGAGGCCTTAGTGTGTTTATCAGTGGACCAGTTTTCAAGTTCAACTAACTGCTTGTCATGACCTAAAGTGAAGGCAGACGATTCTTGGTATTAGAAAATTATTTTTATTGGTCTTATACTGTTTCTAGTTATAGTGAAAAACTAAAACTGACTGATTTAGCAGTATTTGTACTCAGGAAATCATTTTCTATCAGATTGTGAATTTATTTATAAATAAACCTCCCAAAATTATCTTGTTTTCAATGTTGAATTGCAAATGGGCAAGACAACCTTTTTTGTAGACTGTGGACACTACTGTTATGTACAAAAGCATTCAGACTGCGGGAATAGCACTAACCTGTGTCAGTGACCAGATTTTTCTCACCATCAACATCAGCATTATAGTCATCATCATTGCCGTCATTTTCACTAGCTCCTGAGGCTTGGCTCTCCTGAGAGTACTGCAAACAAGGATTGGTAAATATTCCCTTCCAGATTTTAATGCATCTCGTCTGAAGTGGCTCTGAGCACGTGCACTTTCCCAGAACTGTTTTCCTCAGTTCCCTCCAGGCTAGCAAGCACCTTCCAGGCACGGGGAAGCTGCAGGTGTCTGCAGCTGCCCGGCACGCCCGCTGGAAGCTCCTGTGGGCGGCCCGGCAGCGAGGCTGCTCCCGGCAGCGCTGCCTCGCAACGCTGCAGTCGCTGCCCACGCCCTCAGAGTGCCCTTGGTCCTCGGGGTTCCTGTGCTGCCTCATGGTGGACAGTTCAGTGTCTGACCTAGAGAAAGACTCCAAGTAGTCTGCAGAAATAGGTACAAACAGAGTTATAAATCAAATGGATGCTGGATCATCATCACAGCACAAAAACTCAGGAAAAGGGTGCTAGTCTAAATGCATTATGATGAGAGAAACAGCCCTAGATTAATTCTCAGCTGTGCGTAAACAGATAATAATTTCAAAATCTTACAAACTAATAAATCTTCTGCATGTTTACTTTGTGCTGTTAGCTGTATAGTACAGTCCACTCTAATAGTTCAGCTGCAAAACAGTAGTAAAAAATCCTCACTAAAATTACTGCATGGAGTTTAGCTTCACATAATTTTAACCACCTACAATTTGGACATATCGTGGATTATCATCTTAAGCAGATGCATAATTTTTAAAGAGAGAATGACAATTTGAGAAGATGGTTGATTCATTACCTAAAATAGTAATTTAAGTAAGGAAGAATTACTCCTTAAAGTGCCTAGCAACACCATATGCTGTCCTTTGTAGGGAAACTCAACACTACAGTAAGTCCACCCAAATTTGTTGGTATAGTGGTGAGAAATGTAATCTCAATTGACCAAAAAATATAACATCATGTCATTTTGCTAGAAGCAAAAGCAACTGCTCCAATGACATCAACATCAGGTTTCAGATGTCCATCCTTCTTGTTTGGCTCAAGGAGTCTGGGCAGATCAGGATGTTGTTGTTCCCTCTGCAATAAGGCCCTCTACTCTAGTACTGTATGATGAATGCTATGTGATGCCAGTAGAGTGTGATGGATTAGTGCCAGGAACCACTTTGAAACTCACTTTTGCAGACTTTCATTCACTGGCTGATTTTACCTCTCTTGTGTCAGCTTTGCTAATCATTATGTCAGGAGACTTTGGACAAGAACCTGCAATTTCTTCATGTACTAAGTAATTCTCAATTACAGAGATAGGCTTTCTTCAGGGATAAGAGTTCTCAGAAAAATAAAAAATAAATTGAGGAGAGCTTGGCCCATTGATTACAAGAGAATTTTAAAAATAGGCACTGTTTATATTATGTACATCTTTATGAAGGCGGTGACTATGTTTCACACATCCAGTAGCCTCTCCTAGATGTACTGAAGTTCCTCCTGCAGCACCGCGTGACACAACTGCACCCCTGTGCATCCCCATCCCCTCATCCTCCCATTCAGAAGGTGCTGGATGTGTCTCTCTGTATACACAGCCTAGATCCAGTGGCTCTCAAATTTCCATGGGCAATGAGTAGCCCTCAACACACAATTGTGTATTCACTCTTGCTTTCCAGTGGATTCAACAAGAGTTTTAGAAGCCATTTGAATTTCTCACATGCATTTTATTGCTTTTCTTTATCCATTTCTTTCATATGAATGCTGAAATGTGAATATCATAGAAAAGACAAAACTAATTTTTCAGGGGGCATTTATTAGACTTGAGAATGTGCAAAGAAAGTAGAATCCACTTAAAATAGTGGTTACAAAATTACTGGGTTTGGTATCCATAATTACAACTTTATGTTTAGTTACCTTTATCAATGCTGCACCATTTCCCAAGCAAAGTTGTGATGCTACAGATACCGTCTGTAGTGCAGACACAGTTTTTAAATTCTGGGTATTTGTCAGCCAGGACCTGGATTTTTCTATTACATCCAACAGTGTCTTCTGCCTTGCATCTGTTACCTAGAACTCACAATTAAAATTATAATTTCATTAATGTTTACAAATGCTTAAGGGATATGGTTACATAAAACAATTCAGTTGAAGGACAAAAATAATATGTTTTGCCAAGAGAAAACAGTTTGTCATATTTTACAAATTTTAAATAATATTCAAAGTAATATAATAAAGCTTTGGATGCAATATTGACTTCTTTTATTTGATCTGATCCATTGCCAGAATATCTGCTCTCATTTACAAAGTACATAAAACCTTAAACTCACACCTCTTACTTTAGGCAGAAAAGGCACTGAGACCAAACTAAAAAGGTGCCCAGGAGTGGAAGGGGCACATCCTGAACTGAGGGACTTATCTTGGTCCTGTGTAGTACAAATGAGGTGCCTGGTATAGGGAGAGGAACACACAGTGCAGGCTTGAGGCACTGCTGTGTGATGGAGTGAGAGACAGGACACAGAGGGCAGACCCAGCCCCAGGATAATGGTGATGAGAACCTCAGACTGAGGAGATGCCAGCTCTGGGTCAGATTCTCTCTCCCATGTGAGGATGCTACAAGCCTACAAATGCCATTTGGAAATTCCCTTGAACTGCTACCCTATAGAACAACTTCACTGCCTAAGTTTGAAAGTGACAATAAATTTAAAGTAGACAAAAAAATCGTTTGATTTTAAGAATTCTTATAATAAAAATGAGAGAGAAGTTAACATAAAAAAATAAATGTGCAGAAACCTTAGTTTGCTGGCTCAGTTTCAAGTCTGTTTGCAAGTGCACTTGGACTCAATAGTAAAGACACTCACACAGGATGTCAGGTCATATTTTCCGTGTATGTGTAGTAAAATAAAGAGCATGTAATAGTTTGTGGTACAAAGGTAAATCAATCAACCATCTACTTTATGAGCTAAATGCTTTTCAAAAATATTATTATTCTGATTGTGGGATGGAGTTCATCCTCAGCAAATTTGCTGATGACACCAATCTTTGTGGTGCAGTTGGCAGGCTGGAGGGAAGGGCTGCCCCTGGAGGGACCCTGACAGGCTTGAGAAGTTGGCCAATGCATAAGCCAACCTTATGATGTTCAACGAAGCAAAGTGCAAGGTCCTGCACCTGGGTCATGGCAATCCCAAACACATCTGCAGGCTGGGCAGAGAAGGGATTGAGAGCAGCCCTGCAGAATAGGATTTGGGTGTGAAGGTTTATGAAAAACCCATCATGAGCCGACAGTGAGTCAAAGCCGACTGCTCTGGGCTGATCAAAAGCAGCATGGCCAGCAGGTTGAAGGAGGTGATTCTACACCTCTGCTCTGGTGAGACCCCACCTGGAGTGCTGCATCCAGCTCTGGTGTCCCCAGCATAAGGACATGGAACTCTGGAAGCAAGTCCAGACAATGGCCAGGAAGTTGATAAAAGGACTGGAGCTCTTCCCCTACAAGGATAGGCTGAGAAAGTTGGAGTGTTCAGCCTGGAGAAGAGAAGGTTGTGTGGAGACCTCACAACAACTTCAAGTTGGGAAGTATCTGAAGGGGCCTACAGGGAAGATGGATGGGTACAAACTGAAAGAAAAGAAATTTAGGTTAGATTTTAGGAAGAAAATTTTTACTGTGAGGATGGTGAGGCACTGGCAGAAGTTGCCCAGGGAGGCTGTAAATGCCCCATCCCTGGCCATGTTCAAGGCCAGGATGGCCTTGAGCAACTTGGTCTAATGGGAGGTGTCCCTGCCCATGGCAGGGAGCAGGGGTTGGGACTAGAGGACCTCAAAGGTCCCTTCCAACCATTAACATTCTATGATTTATTATTGCTTAAGGAAGTTACACATTACTTAAGAGTGTTACATGTGAAAGAGTTTAATTTAATTTAGATAAGTTTTATTTTGTGAAAGGCATGATCTACCTTGTCAAAACAGGTATGTAGATCCCCAAACCGGCACATTTCCTCTCTTTACCTCATAGATATTAAATGTCTCACAAAATGTAAGAGAAGCAGTATGTGGCTCACAAGATCCATCCAGGTCATAGGGCAGCATGAAGATTGGTTTTAGTCTACTGAGCACACAGGCTGATGTCTCTGTCCTGCCAATGCTGCTGTCTGGTTCCTGCCTTGCTGCTTCCCCACAGGTGTGGAGCAGCAAAGACTCAGTAAAACTGCACTGCACTCAGTAAAACTGCAAAGTGAGAGGTTCTGTGTCACCAGTGCCATGGGCAAGCTTTGATGTGACAAGAGTTTTAAAATCACTTACATGTTTTTGGCACAAATAGCAGTGGAAGGCAATGGAGGTAAAGCTCTGCAAGAGGAACCAGCGCATTTTGCCTGAAATAACAAGAATCAGCTCTTCCAGACTTCACATCCCTGTCCTGATCCCCCTTTTTTAAACAATCTCTGCATTGCTCTTTCTCCAGTTGCTAACTAAGGAGGGTTTGAGGTGTATATCAAATAATACACTACTGGAGGGGGATTTCACAGCCCAGCAAGAGCTGCAGGCCCCAGCCTCTGCTCCCACTCCACCTCTTGCAACAGCAAAGAAGGAGGTGATGGTGGTTGGAATTGCCTGTATCTCTCCAAACCAAAATCTTCTGCTTTTTCAGAAGTACATCATGATCCCTGACCTTTAGTCATCATAGTTCCAAAAGTCAAGAAACTTAGGAAATTTATAGAAAGTCACAGACATAGGATACTCCCTGACCACAAAAACAGGATGGACAGGATGTGGTGACATGGCCCATGAAGATGAGTGTGTGGATATTCTACTCTATATTTTATCAACTAAGTAAGGGATAATAAAAGACTTTCGGGAAAACATATTCCAGTAGAAAAAGAGCAATAAAGATCAGGAGCGGCTTGTGTAAAAATTACCTTATTCACAAAATTTATGACTGTCCTTTTCAAGGTCTAGAGTACACTTCAAGGGTGAAATTGAGTAGAGCTAGAAGAATAAACCCCCATACCCCAGCATATTTTGTGCAGCACTCTAGCCTCACTTAGGTCACCTGTCTTCATGACAGTGACAAGTCGTGGCCAGGAGTCAGGGGCTGTGTTCAGTGGCCCCTGTGCTGTGAGCTCACTGTGCTGAGTCAGCACCTGATGGCTGGGGCTGGGGGAGGGGTTGTGGGGCTACGAACATGCAAAGGGCATAGACAGAATCAGGAAGCACGTCAGATTTATGGGGCTCCCTTGCATGACTTCTTGAAAACTGTGTAGAAATAACCTATTATCAGTATTGCTCTGTTTGTACATGGTATTGATTCAGCTGTGACAAACAGCAGAAAATATTTTATTACTGGTTTTCAATTATTGTTGCTTTACCAGAGATTAGTTCTAGTAATATATTTTATCGAATGCATATGCTTCTAAGGCATTTACAAGAAAAAATGCTCTCTCAACCTCATGTTTGGTAGCCATTATTCATAACTTGATTGATTTATAGGTACATAATTCATATACACAGGACCACAGGACAATGACAGAATAGAAGCTGACACTCCCACAGTGATAATCTCTGCTTTTGCTTAATCAGCTCTTCAGTCATCTCAGTGGGAATTGAATTTGAAGACTACAGGGGAAATCTAAGCACTGGTGAGACCACAGTTTGGATAGATCTCCAGAGATCCTTCCAACCTCAGTGAGTCTGTTATTCTAAAGAAAGTAAACTCATCCAAATCTAATTCAAAATGTGATTCCTTAGAATTAAATTGATTTGAGTTGTTTTTTTTCTTTCAAAAACTTTTTGTTTCCCATTCAGAAAAATTAAGAAAATTTATACTTATGGTTAAATCAGAGTTCAGAAATGTCTTTTTCTTTTTTTACCCTGAAATAACAGAAAACAAACAAATAACCAATCCCACAAACAAACCTTAAAAGCCCAAATCTTAAAATCTTCATTGTGCGGTGCTGAAACTCTTTTGATCTTTTCAAACTGAAAAACCTTATTTCATCCAAATTTAATGTTTCTATCTTTGTATCCTGACCTGGAAGATGATTCACAGACATTTTCACTCTGTTTTTTCTTTCCACCATATTTTGGCCACAGAGGTGAAAGAAAGATCATACTCAGAAGATTCTAAACTGAGAGTCTGGAAATCCTGCTGGAGTGAGTAGTGGAGAAGCAGTGATGGAAAATTTGACAGGAAAAGGGGTGACTTAGGCAGTAGTTTGAAGAGTGTTCCCAGACCTGCACTGAAGAGCAAAAGATGGAGGTCTTGCTAATACACACATTTAACTTTGAGGTCCTGTCTGATGGACTAAGTTATTGAACTCATACCCCAAAGGAGTTTAATTATAATTTAGTTTACTAGTTAGGTTTTGCACAAAGAAGCTAACAAAACAAATATCTACCCCATTGTCCACTGTCTCCAAGTAACATGTTTGCACTCAAAGGACATTTTCAATTCCTACAGCTCACCCATGAAGTTTCTAAACTTGCATATGACAGTCAGTATAATGTTATTTTTACTAATGATGCTGCTGGTGGGTTTTCTATCACTGTTTCTGTGGGATGTCTGAGAGGTACCATCAGCTGTCTGACTGGATTTACATGCTCTGGGATCATGGTACCTAATAAGCATATTTAGTATAATTTGTCCTGGACCCAACACAATCTCTGAGTGCTCTGCAATGCTGGAGAGTCCTTGCCAAAAGCTATTATCCTAAGGAAACATACAGATGCAAATCCAAACAAGCAATGACAAGAATAATTATTTCTGGAAGGTTTCTCTGGCCCAGTTACAAATATCAATAATATCAGTGAAAAAGTACATAGGACAATAAGAGAGAGAAATGTCATAATATTTAAAATATTTAACAGATCAATAGAACACGGGCTGAAGCCCAGCTGCTTTGGGAACTGTTGTAACTGTTATATTATAATGTATTTTTCATTTACTTCACCTGTTCTTAAAAGTATTCAGCCCTTCTATGCAAAGTAGATAAGTTTCTGGGAAAGGACACACTAAGTAAGACCCCTCAGAGAATTTTCTACTCTAATTATTTTAAATATTGTCTTGTGACTTGCAACATTTGGGACAACAAATACATGCAACAGATCAGACAGAGGCATTCATTCAGGTAGCTCACACTGCAGGTGAATGTTTTAGCAATGGTTTATTGACCATGAAGCCAAGCAACTTCTGCTGCCTGGCTTCCCTCACAGGTCAGGCTGGGTCCTGACATCAACCCAGAGGAACTTTCACATTGTCAACTCTGCTGCAGCTGAGGCTCTGAACAGATTAAGGCATCATGGCACGGCTTGTTCTGTTCAAATGATGTCATTATAAGAAGAAGGGAGGTTTCCATGGAGAAGTAGGTACTTCTGATTCACCAGCACACACTGCCCCAGGAAAGGTAAACTCAATCAGAAGGTAGTCCCTGGCCCTTAGCATTTACTAGTGATGATAAAGTGGCAGATCACTTGACACTTATCAATCAACAAAGGTGTCATTACTAGCTTGGTCTAATGACACAGCCAGATTATAGTGCCACTCTTCTTCTCCCTTCCATATTCATAGCGCCTGGAAAGTGGATTCTCAGCATTTAACAGCAAGGTCTTGGAAGGATTTAAAGAAAGAGCTGGTGAGTGACACCCAAGATTTGTTCAAGAAGACAACAGGACCTCAGAGATAGGAACATTTTCATTTGAACAACCACAGAAATTAGGATGAGTTTCAGGCCAAATTTGTAATACCTGGTCTTCTACTTAAAACAGATTATTTGGAAATGAAGCACCAACTATTGGAAATGCAATAAAAATAGACAAAGACTAATTATCTGCCTTCATTTATATGAGAATCTGTTTAACAGTTCAAGGAGGCCTAGTCATGTCATAATCTGCACTTTATCATGCCCCCACCCTCTGCAAGTTACTCACTGTGATGTGTTGGTACTTTCCATGAATAAATACAGTGTGCCCCCCTACAATGTAATTTTCTTTGAGGCATTTTTTCTTTTATTTTTCTTTTATTTTTCTTATTCTAGTACAATAATTAAAAATTACTCTAAATAATTACTACATTGTTTTGGCTATTGTGTGAGATTATAGAACCATAGAATGGTTTAGACTGCAAGGGACATTCAACCCCTCTGCATTGGCAGAAATCTCACCTACATCTTCTGCTAGACTAGGCTGCTCAAAGCTCCTCCAACCTGGCCTTGAACACTGACAGGGAGGGGGCAGATCAGCTCCTCATAGTGTAAAACAAAGCAGGAACTTCTGTTCCAGTTGCACGCAGGCTTTATTTAACAGGATCACACAAGAGCCCAATTTCTGCTGAATTCAGACTTCTTGAGTTGGTTCAGGATCTGACTTTGTTCATAGTGCAGAAATTTCATTTATCACTTTCTTGAAGACACAGCATGACTTTTACTAAAAGTAGCATTGGCCATTGTAAAGGATTTCCAAAGCTGACTTTTGCCATAATTTTTCTCTTTGAAATCTCACCGACTTCATTTAGTTACCACAGCAATATCGTAATAAACTATGAATATGCAACCCTACAGCAATTCAAAATTAGGCTGTGTACACCATACAGAATTACCTGAAATATTGCAAGCATCTTCAACCACATTCCAGACACTCTCACATCCATTTCCAGCTTTAATACATTGCTCCCTCAAGTGCAGACAGTCAGTAGTCTGGACAGTAGATATACATGTGAAGTAAATGAACAACACTGTAAAAACATAATATGACTATTTAATGCAGTAGATACTGTATTGACCCTTTTTCTTTACACATAGATTTTAAAAATATAATTTACTATAGTTTTTCTATATATTCAAATTTGCTATCAAATTAATTTTTTAGCAGAACAAAGCTTTTCCTCAGCTTTGCAAGTGGAAAATTGAATTTAAATATTCAAAGTTTCAGAGTGGCATTTTTTGCATTGGTGTTACCCCAGTACCATAACAGCAACCGTAGCTATATATGACATCAGTGCATAAATATATAGAAATTGCTGCAGTTCTGAGATACATAATAAATTACAGAAGGGAAGACTGTATAAAATTCAGAGGAAACAGCATTTTATTTGCATGAAATCTCACCAAGCTTGGCTTTTTAGGAATCCCTATGAATAGAGTGTGTGAAAGACATTTGTCAACTATAAAACTGTTAGATAATGAATGTGATTTTATTTTATTAATACAGTACTCTCTTCATCCTCTTTATTTTCACTTCACAGATACATAATTTCTTGAAAACAACCCCCACATTTATGTCTTTATCTGCTTTTCTGAGTGCATTGAGCCTGTTAATTACATTAAAAAGTTCTCGAGGTTTCAAGGAAAAGAATTTTAAAGCAGCACTGCCTGTGACTTATCAGTAGAAATTTAAATTACCTTGTTAAGAAAGGATAAATCAGCTGGAGTTTAGCTCTTTCATTAACATTCCCATGGTAAGACAATCTCTGATTTGTAATCATGTGTCTTTATTTTCTACAAAATTAAGTTTCAGTCACTGATTTCAGGCCTTATCAAACTACCTGCTGAACACCTGATGTGTTTTCTTTAGTTGTTGAAGGACACAGCATCTCTCTGACAAAATACCTTCCCCCCCTCACAGTCAGGTACATTCATATGAAATTTGAGTGGTTTCCAGCATTGCTTAATCCCTTAAACATCATGTGCAAGAGGCATGAAATATTGCTTCTGGATTTGTCCAGACCTATCCAAAGAAATTAAGTTTTTCCAAGGATACATTTTAGAATAAGAAATTATATATTAAATATCCCTCTTGATAATCTTAAAGAACCACTACTGTTTAGAGGTGATACCATCCCCTCTGGAAATTATTTATCAGTGCTACAATAATCCTGCTGTAGGGAACACTTTTTGGATGCATGTCAATAAATATGAAGCAGCATTTAATACTTTATAATTGACAGGTGCAACAGCATCTAGTGTGCCTATGAGACAAAGAAGAGGCCACATGTGCTTATTATAGCTGGTGCTAATCCTTCCTCAGTTGTGCATATTCCTGACAGTTCTCAATCTATGCAGGACTGGTGGGATTTCAGTGAGTTCCAGCCTGAAACACTCCTAGGCTGTTGTCAGGATACAAATCCCTCTGGGCCCCATCCACACCCCAGGGGTGTCCAGAAGTGTGAGAGCTGAATTAAACCCTTCAGAGAAACTAAAATATATAAATCTCCACAGACATGAGGTAGAAATGTAAGTTTAGTTTTAAATAAGTAGAGAATCCTTTTAAGTACCTTAAGCAAATAAGAGACTGAATTAGTAATAAAAAGCCCTACAGCCCAGTTTAAAGTTCAGTAGCTTCACCTTTTACAAAGTAAACTAAATTCTAGACATAATGAAAACATCATGTAGCCTTGCTAGCATTCCTAATGGAGCAGATAGAGTATGTATGTAGAATTTGTGTAAGAAATTACGACCACTTTCACACATCATTCTTAGGTTAGGATAGGTCCAACAAGACTGTAGAAAAATCATGTTTGTAACTGATTGGTTAAAAACAGAATGAAAATGCACTGCTTAGAGAATGCGAATCATCATCACCACCACCGGGAATGGAACACAGATCATGGATGCTGCTGCTGCTGCTGCTGCTGCATGGGACTCGGGGGCTTTATGCTAAAAGGTTTTCTGCATAATGGCACGGACTGTAACAACTCTTCATGAGACTGATTTTAGCCATGCAATAAAGGACTTCTACTTTTACAACTACCCAGCTTTTGGTCTTTAATGAAGACGTGCCGAAATCTCGACAAGCTGTATCTGTTCATCAGCCTTGAGGACATATTGATAGAAACAACTTCTGCCTCTTGACATTGAGGAATGTGCAGCTGACCCTATCCATAGGGACATTTTTGGCTTATTATGACGACCTTTTAGCTCTAGGATTGTCTCCAAAAGGTCTTTCTCATTGTGAAACTACTCACTATTTATTCAGAAGACAGAGAAAAAAAGTTGTCAAATAACTTACAGGCAAAAATGACTGTATATATAAAACAATACAAAATTATAAACCCACAAATTTATTAAGAAGGGGCATTTTGCTGGATGACCATTTATCTGTTCTGTAGGTTCTAAGACAACAGAAGTTTTACTCATGTGACTGGGATTCACAGCACAAAGTCTCTTGCTCTCTTCCTCATGTTCAGACAGTTTTCAAGGACCAGTGGCTGAGGTCAAAACAGGAATGATTGCACAGCCTTCCTTCCACTTTTTAGGGAGTATTTCACACTGCTGCTCATTTTGAACCTACCTGGAAAGTGGCCACAAAATAGGATGTGATATTTTTGGAAAATAAAGAGATGAATAGCATATTCTATGATTAAAGGCACTTCAGCCTAAGAATGGGCTTCTTTAGGTCTAATGACTTATTACAGATGGGTCTTTGTTTCCTTAGCAGGACAGAGGGGCTACACTGCCAGAAACCCGCATGAAACAAACTGTCCTCCATGAATTTAGAATCCAGGGTGCTGTAACTTACACAGTTCCTTAAATTGACAGTTATTACTTTAGTTGCTAATCTAACTTACTTATTCTAGTGTTTGGAATACTGGGTGACTTCTGCATAGAAGAGTTCAGGACATCTAAGAGTTAGTTTGTAGCTAAAACTTTTAGAGGGTTCCATATTGACAAGAAGACACACATTTAAATTTCTACAGATGTCTGTATTTTTATGCAATGGTCTATTGATTCACTGGGTAGGTGTGAAATTCTTAGTTCTCTGTAGAATTTGATGTTTAAAGTCAAAAGGAGCGGGGGGGAAAGAATATCTTAGCACCTTCATTTTGCAGATTGGAAATTGAGGAATGGAGGAATTACATTTCCCAATTCTGCAATCCTAAAATAAGGTAAATAACTAAAAATTACTATTGGGAAACCAAGCTGTGGTTTCTATCCAATGGCAAGAGCAGTGAGATAACAAGCTCCGAAGGCAAAATGGCAGGCTACAGCTGAGTATACTTTGAATATAGTTGAAAACTGATAAAGGACAACTTTACGTGGGGTAGAACTACCTATGGAATACTTTTAATGCAGAATATAAGTTTAGAGCAGTGAGGCATTAGAGAAGCAGCATGTATACAGTACGTAGGTAGCGAGTAGAAAAGGAGAATAACAAATTTAAAACATATCTCATCATATTCTCCTGTACCAAATCTTTCTGTACCAGCTTTCTTGATTTTCCCTTTTTCTCCAGTCAAACACAAAGGAAGTTTTAACCACCCTGTGTGTAGCACTGGCAGCACCCAGCGCTCCCCAGCCAGCAAGTCTGTTCATTCAGGCCAGGCGTCCCAGACGGGGTGTCCCAGCCGGGGTGTCCCCGCCGGTTCCATCCTTCCCACCTCCCTGCCCCAGCCCTGCTGGAGACGCGCTCCCGGGGCTCCCGGGGCCGTGGGGCCGAGCCGCCACCGCCGCGAACGCCCCGGGCCCCCGCGCCCCGCCTGGAGACCCCCGGGAGAAGGAGCCGCGGGGAGGGAGGGAGGGAGGGAGGGAGCGGGCAGACGGAGCCGCGGGGCGCGGCGAGGGTCCGGCGCACTTACCGGGGCCGAGGAGCGCGGCCATGGCGGCGCGGGCGCGGAGCTCCGCCGGCGGCCGCAGGTGCCGGAGCGGCGCCGCCCCTTCAGCACCGGCCGGGGGACAGCGCCGCCGCCCCGCCCCGCCCCAGCGCCGCTCCCGCCCGGCAGCGCTGCCCCCGCCCGGCCGCTGCCCACCTGCCGCCGCCAGGGACGCGGAATGAGGCTTCCCACCGCCGGCAGCGGCCTTAGCCGCCGCTGTCACACCTTCTGCTTACATTTCTTCTCTTGCCACGATCGCTGAGCCGGACTGTGTCCAGATGAGACTTCCGTGAGTTCTTCCGTGGCGTCTTCCACGGGATCTGGCACTCCCTCAGAACTTAGTTCTCATTTGATCTCCAGAGAAACTAACAGAGCAGGTCGTTCGTTGGCTGCTGCCTATTAGCTCTTTGGAAAATACTTGTTGCTATGTCCTATCGCCTTCTGTAAGCACTCTTCAACGCATTTTTCAAGTGAATTTGTTTGTTTCCATTTCAGATGTGGAACACAATCTTGATCGGTTAGGGAGAGAAAAGTCCTATGGAATATGTTGGACGGCAGACCAGGGGAACAAATAATTAATCTATAGTGTAGACCCAGACTGGGCTATGAGTGTAACCTCAGGTGTTTCACTGAAATACCTCAAAAAACAGTTTGCCAGACAAAAGTCAGGAGCTGACTTGGTACTTAAAAATGAAGCAGTCAACCATAAAGGATGCAATCATACACTTGCTGGCTTAGTGTGTGCTCTTTGCTTTTGCACTTGGAAGGAGGAAGAAACAACTGATTTCTCCATACAACTCATGAATCTTGTTTTTGCAAATGGCCTTTCCCATGCAGAACATTTTGAACTATATTTTGTAGTTAAATGCCTAAACAAAAAGGTGTCATGAAATTTCCAGCTTAGCTATCAGACAGATACCCTGTCCCTACTGAAAAAGCAAAACTTGCCCCAAAGTCTAGATTTCAGTTATTTTTCTTAGTTCAAGAAAAATCAATCTTGCATGTTATTTCTTTTTTTTTTTTTTTTTTAAACACAGATTTTTAGCTTAGTTTTAAAACTGCATTATTTATGTAAGCTCTTAATGACAAAATTACTAGATATTTGTTTGTGGGCTTTTTAAATTGTTCAATAAATAATATATTACTTCACCCAATATATCCAACAGGCACAAAAAACCCCTAATTGTCAAGTAGAAAGAACAGCCTGAGAGATTAATATAATTTACAAATTCTAGGTTGGAAAGCTGAATTTGCCTTTGCCTTAAATCATTGTAATATGCAGCAGTAGGTTATGATACATCATAGAGTGAGGGCTGAGTTAAACTAATGTTTGGTGTATTCTCCAAACTATAAAGCACTCTCCAGATTAATAACACATATCAATTTTGATAATATCAGAGAATGAGATGGTTCTCTCTATGTAGTCCAGAAGAAAAGGAAAAACATGGCGTTTTTGGAGGTGGAGACAGAGATATTATCTTGCATTCATTGAGACTGCAAGGCACAAGCTTATCACTACAGCGACAACAGTAAAGGAGAAACAGGTCAGGTTATCAGACCTCCAAGACTATGAAATATGTTGAGAGACAAAGCACCAGAATGATGGTGGCACAACAACTTATATCTGCAGGAACAAATATGCAGTGACTTAAACACTGTGTTTAATGCTGCTGTGGACAAGCAGAAACAATGGCATGAGAATTCCATTTCTCCATTTCTCTCCATTTCAATAGTGGAAATATTAGAATAGCAAAGCAGCTAGGTGTAACAAAACCCAATTAAGGCTCAGCTTTCAGATAACTTTCAGTATTTATATGCTGGATAAGAGAAAATGTTCATTCATTATACCATCTCTTCTCACAGCTATTTCTATCTCCATTGCTGGCTATTGCTCACTATTGGGTTTATTTCTCCCAGAGATTAATTTACTTTAAAAAAGTATTTGTTGAATTTTGTAAAGCTAAAGAAATAAAAACATAATTTTATTAAGGAATATTTTAATAAAAATATTTATTTTTGATGAAAAATTTAATAAAAATAACGTCATTTATCTTGATAACCATATTTCACCAATACTTAGCTTGATAACCCTAGTCTCTGGCAAAAATTAGTTAATGACCTCTAGTTATTAGAATTTAAAATTGGATACATCTGATTGTATAATTTGAGCCTGAAAGATATGCTGTTTACTCAATAGAAATTGTCCAGAGAAAACCCAGAATCATTTGCTAATGAATGTCTCATATTTTATTTATTTTCTCCACATAAAAAGGATGCTAAGTTAAAGTTGTGATTAAAAGAAATTCCTAGAAATGTTGGAACATTTTAATCCTGGAGATCTAGGTGAAAATAAGAAAAGATAAAAAAGAGGACAAAATATATGCTTTCTCTTACAACCACAAAATTAAGCCCAAAACCTCCCTTTCTAACATGGCACAGAACACCTCCAGGCTCCAAAAACTGCCATTTGCCTTTAGTGGTGTTCTTGCCTCAGAATTTACTTAGCTAACACAATTGATCCCTCTGGCATTAAGGCAGCAGCAAAAAGAATGCAAATTGTGTCAGCAGGTGGTATTCACCCCCTCTTTAGAAAGAGGCTAATTATGATTTTCCGTGACTGTCACTAACACCAGTATTTTAGTTCTTTGTTTTCTGGCCCAGGATAGGAGTACTGTTCCCTTTTCCTCTCTGTCTCACAGGGATCTGGGCAACACACCTGACAAGGCATAAAAATTTTGCAGGCCTTGCACTGTGACCCATAACCTTCTATGTTTGAAAAGTATACATACTTCCCTCTTATGCTGTCCAAGTTTTCTTAAATAACCATTGCTTTCTACATTCTTTGTCTTTCTTCAATAAAAAGCTAAAAGTGTGTCTTCTGAAATAAAAATATAGCTTTGCCAAATTTGGGCATAATAGACATTTTTCTGCCATGGGCTGAGATATTTTATGTCTCAAATAAATGATTACTGATAATTATTTTGCAGCTGGTTGCTATACTAGTTTTTTTTTACTTTTTAACTATTTATTTGCTTATAGCTAAACAAAAGAAAAACTTAGAGGACTTTTAAAATTCAATTTTCCCTTATCTGCAATGTTTTAATTCAGCAGCTCTTTGTTCAGTCATTTTAAATTATATATATAAAAAAATCTCGGTCAACCCTTTTTAACCATTCTGCATTTTCCATGGTTGAAGAGCAAAAATAACCTTCTCATGGTAAAGGAATTGCAATAGCTATGAAATCAAATCCTGCTGTGCCTTCCATGGTTATTTTTGTTTTATTTCCTTAAGAGACAAGACAAAAAATTATCTTGAAATAACGTTGACATAATAGCTGTACATAAAAATTAAGCTTACACATAGGGATATTTAAATTCCTATTATTTTATTTGATATTGAAACATTCTGTCCATTTAGATATTTTTCTTTACTCTTTTTTAATCAAAAGAAGAGTATTCTCCTTTTTCTCTTTAAATAGAAAACTTTAATATACAAATAAATGCAAATCCCTTTCTCTCACTTAACACCAATGTAAACTAGGAGAAATTGCAATGTCAAATAAAAAAGCTGTTGGAGAAGGCTAAAGCATAAAGAGGTTGAGCACTTCATAAAACTATAGTTGCCATGATAGATAATACATTGCATGACATTAGGTCAAAGGAAAACCTAGAAAAATATTTACAAAAGGTAATCAAATAACACCTGGTTGATTACTAATTGGCTTAATAGTAACATTTGAATACACAAGACTGTTTTCTTTCTATGCCAAATCTTTTTTAATGAAAAAAAGTCCTCCCTCTCATCTTACCCTTTCTTTTGAAAAATCTGGTCAGAAACACAAGAATAGTGCCATGGGAAATTGGAACTCAATTTCTGATAATTAGCCTTTTTCTAACCAATAGACCACATTCTTCTAGAAGGCTAAGTCTCCAGTGATGCACCATCTTCATCCTTTAAGGAGAAAAATACAATACATAGTAGGAAGCTCCAGGCCAGAGAGATTATCCCATAAACAGATATATAGATTTGTAAATTGATTGTATCTTTAGTACTAAATGGCAGTTGTGAGAGAAGTCATGAAAATGAAAGACAACTAATGTTTTCTATGTTTAAGATTTTCAGAGATTTTTCTGGAGCAACACTTACATATTATGGACTAAAATGAGCTACCAAAGTTAAAATGTCCTGTCCTTCAGTGGTGCTGATGTTTGCTATTCTTGTTGGCCTGAGTAGGAAATTTGAGCCTATAGCACCTTTGAGCATCACATAAGTTTTATTTAAATGGTTACATTTTAGGCACTCAAATCTGGAAAAAAAAGGCTGTTTAAGTATATTCTTATGAAAACATGTAACTTTCAGCACTTTGGATTCACATCTTAGAAGCATGTCTGTACTTAGAAAAGTAATGTGGACTCTCCCCAAATCAACCTGAAGTGAAAGTTCCATAATAAACATAGAAGTTACTACAAGTGGGTTTGCAGAAAAAGAAGTGCAAAGTAATGCCAGAATATCACTATTGCATAAGTAAGCATTCCTTGTACATGAGTCAATCATTTATAGAAAGAGGATATAAATAAATTACATTTGAGCCTTCTTTCAAATACTTTGATTTCTTTATATGATACATTTTAGAACATTTCACAGCATCTAAAATATATAAAAATAAATATCTACAATATCTACAAAGTATGGTACAATCCAATCTTTAAAAATAATTGTAAAGACATGTTCTTTAGCTCATACTGAGGTAAGTAGGTTTCTGTAAGACTGAGAAGAAAGAGGATAGGCAGTTATTTTGAAGGAATCCCTTTGTCCAGTTGTAGTCTGTACCACAGCTAAAAGCATGTGACACTCTCTGGCAGTTGTACTGTATTGAGCCAAAGTTATCCTTGCTGTAACTCCATCGAAGTAAGTTTAGTTATGCTAGGGACAAATTTATCCCACTCTGCATTCTCTGTTTTGGCAGTGTCTTCTACAGAAACCCTCGTGGCTTCATCTATATTTGAAGTCATGTTCATCCCTGGTATGTGGAGATGCAGTTCAGCTGACTTCAATGGGCTGAGCATAGCTGGGATATCTGTGGATAAAATAAAGCTTTTTAAAATCATTTCACTGCTTGTATCAGATGGCTGGCTAAATCACTCTCTGATTAAACACTATGCAGGTATAATCTATCAATAAATTGGTCTTCCAGAAAATATTACAAATTGCATTTGAAAATTTTAAGCCAAAGCTTTTTGACTGAATACTAAAGGCCTTTCTGATGTATAAATTTTGACTTTCTTTTTTTCTTTACTTTTCAACATTTTCCTGTGTTCTACTGCTTATTAATATGTACTATTTAGTAAATTGCCCTATGGTTCTTTATCCAGAAACCTCTCTGACCAGCAGAGCACCACAGCTTCCTGTTTACAAGTCAGTTATGGAACCATTGAAGAGACATTTAAAGATCATCTAGCCTAACTCCCCTGCCATGAGCAGAGGATAGAGCGAAGCGAAGAGAAGCAAAGAGAAGCGAAGAGAAGAGAAGAGAATGATGATAAATGAGAAACAAAGGGTAAAATGTAATTTACAGCCACACTGTCATATGGGTTTCATATTTGTAACTTTGCTTGTGCTGTACATAAAGGAACAGCAATAGTACTGAATTCAGGCAAAAAACCCCATTCCTTCTACATTAAGCAAAAAGTGGCTTCCCAGCTGTTCCTGAACACGTGCAACAGCCCACCTAACATGGAAAAGAACAGAAAATTTTGGAAAATAATATTTATTTCTCATTTGAGCAGCCTAACTCACACCAGAACGCTTGCTAAGCAGGTAATTTGGAATAGTTAAGGACATTATGGTAGTTCAATATCTACACCCAATTTGGGTTAAAATATTTGTTATAAAATATACCACAACTTCAGATAATTAGATCAGAGTAGAATATAGCTGTTCATAAACACAGTCCAATGATAGGGAAAATAATCTTCATACTTTCAGGTACTTGTTCTTTATTTACTTAGGAGTCTAAAAGAAGTAGGCATCCAAAGAAAATATTTGTATAAGAATATGACTGCTTTACTCCCTCCATATCTGCAATATAACTTTTGAAATAAATGTGATGAAATTTTCTTTCATTATTATATTATCAAAGTTATGGCATATTCTATAAAATATTTATTTTAATTTTCTTTTCTTACAGTCAGTTCTTAATTTTAAATGCCCTTCTCTCTTTGTGCTCAGATCCCAATATTGATGGATGCACAATTAGAATTTACTTCTATGGGATCAAAAGGCATAGGGACCAGTATACTAACAGTGAGTAATAGATGCAGTACCATTTGATGGAATGGTGTTTATGTTGGTCAATCCAACGTGTTCTGAAAGTTTTGAAATGTTATCAAAATTGCTGATCTGGGTGGTCAAGGATTTCCGACTCTCTGTACTGGCACGACCTCTGTTGAACCGTTCGTCATGGTGGCTGCGAATGCCAAAGATGCAACAGGAAAATGCTGCTTTAAATTCTTCTCTAAATTTCCCTGTCAACCACAAAAATGACTCATGAAAAAATTGTACTATAAAATGCATTTCATCAAACAATGTTTTATCGTTAATAGATATTAAAAGAAGATTTACAATGTTTGACAGTCTCATGCTTTTGGGGCTCGGAGGAAATTGCTCAATTCATTGTCATAGTACACACCACAAAAAACGACAGTGGGTCAATATGTAGTGAGGTCAATAGAGTTTTGCCTTCCTGTATTTAGCTGCAATACTACCAGTTTGGGTCCTGATTCTGCTCTCCAAGCCAAATGACACATATACAAATCAAGACAAATCTATACTAGTAAGTAAACAGCATCCTGAATGGTTCTTTGAAGTTGACCCTACTTGGCATAGTTTGGTCATGGAGGAACTATTGAGGACTGACAGCCTCCAAATCCCAATACTTGAATATAATATGCCATCTGGGGACAGCCCCTGGACTGTGCTACCTGCCAGAGAGCAACCAGGGAGTGTTTAGAGGAATGGTAATGAAGTTCCTGGCATGATCAAAGTCATGCCAGTAACTTCTCTACCACATTAATGTCACAGACTGTCATGTTCTAGCACTTTGACTCAGGCCCTGGCACACTCTAAGTTACTTATTGGTAGACAGCCTGAAGGTAATGGGATACCTCAGGAAACTTCTTCTAGGAAGAGGATCTAGCTCCCACTGGAGGAGTTGAGCTGAAGTTACATAGTCATTAATTTTTGCTATGGCTCATTACATTCAAATGGTACATTAAACTTGATTTCTAGGTAACTGTAACTTACCACTGAGGAAGTTATAAATAATAGGATTGGCTGCACTGTTTGCATATACAAGCCAGTGTGAAAATGTGAACCAGGCGTATACAGTTTCTCTGTCATCAGCATGATTAAACATCCCAAAAACCCTACAGAAAGAGAAGAGCAAACCTGAAAGATGGCAAAATTAGAATTCATTTAAAAAGATTTACAACTTTTAGCCTAATTTTATCTCTTATGACCTATTTGCATTACCACAGAAAGGCTGATTCGGCAGTGCTCTCTTACTTGAGAGAGAATGAAGTCCTCCCCCCAACCCTCAGCCACCCGTCTTGGGGGTTTAGCACAACTGAGCCTTTACTATGGTGAAGATGCACAACTTTTCTGCCAAGTAACTAAAGCCATCTGGTGTCAGATAAGCCAAGAAAAGACAGTAAAAGTTGCTTTTGATGTACTCATGTCACTGAGCTTCTTGGCTCTAGGCCCGGTCTTCAGTACACTCTCTAGGCTGCTCCCCAAATATCTCTGGAATTGAAAAGGTAATGAAATGACCCTGAACCTGAGGCTACCATAGCAGCCTCTATCCTCCAGGGAAATCTGCATTTCCAAGTCTCTTTGCACATTACTTATGCCATTTAAATGAAAATCTAACTCTGAGCCTACTCTGCCATTGTTGTTGAGGCAGCAAGAGTATTTCCTCTGTTTCAGGTTGTAGGTGGCCTGAACCTTCTGGAAATAGTTTTCTCTCTACATTTTCTATGAAGGGACTTGAGAATGGAAAGGATTTCAATTAGGCCTCAGGGAAGGGCCACAACTGAATGGGATGTACTTAAACCTTGAAACTATCCTTTAAAAACTAAAATATTCCAATAACACTCCAATTTAAAAAGCACCAATAATATGCTGGAGGTTTTTTAGGATATTCAAATCTTCTGCTATGTGCCATTATTTATTGGTATTCCAGAGGGTTCATGAGGTGTAACTTTACCAAAGCCTCAGTCTGCAGGCGCTGCGCAAGAACCAAGAATGTACACAATTACATACAAAACGTACATAGAGAAAAAGATAAAAAGTTAAAATACAGCCTCATAGGAACAACTGAAGGGTTAGATAAGGGTATCAAAAGTGTACATGAGTAGCTTAGGTCTGAACTCAGAATTTCACAGCCCTTGGAGCCAAGCCACAGCACTACACTCTGCTGCTAACCTTCAGCTGCTGCTATAGGTGACTGCACCTCCATGGGGACATTTACAGCAAACAAGCTGTAATCCCATGTAAATGATGTGGTTTAATGAGGAGATAGGTTGGAACATTTTCATGAGGAAGACCTTGTTAATAAGAGTTCCACAATCTGGCCTCTAGTTTATGGATAGGTTATATATTATGGATAGGTTATATATGGATAGGTTATTATAGATTTGGATAGGTTATATATATATATATATTATGGATAGGGTTTATATATATATATATTTTATATATAATATCTTCTTGCAATTCTATGATTATTTTCCATTTCTTTATTATGCAATAAGTAAGCTTACCCTTCAAAAGTATCTGCCAGAATAAAAGGAATCTTGTAACAGAGGTTTGGTTTAGATAGAAAGCTTTACCAAGTGTTTATATTTTGGGATAAACTTTACCTTTTCAAGACATTGAGGATGCTAATTGGTAGATAGCACAGTGCAAAAACCAGAAGGACAACCATTAGCATACGTGCTGTTTTCCTTCTTGCACGAATCTGTTTTATTTCAGCTGCCACAGCACTAATCTTTGACTTTGTTGATTGTCCCAGCCCTCGGGCCTGTGCTGAGGGCTGCTGAGGCTTCCATTTCTTCTGAACAACAGAAGAAGTTCCTGGGATCTAAGGCAGACAAAATAAAGGGCATTTTGAAAAATGATTTTAAAAACTGATTTTGTCTGCAGTTATAACAAGAAAAAGAGACACCTTGACATACACAATGTAAGCTCACAGGGATAAAAAGGATTTTTTAATTAAGCTAATTGAGGTAGCTGCAGGAAACAAACTGAATTTCAGACACACTAGAGGAACTGCATAAAAAATTATGGTTTATACACAGATATCAACTGATATCCTCATATTTTCTTTACTTCCCACATACCTTGCCTTGCTTGTGTCTTCAGACTATAAAAGTGCTGCAATTACATTGCAATACAGTTCTACATTAAATGTTTTGTTTTATGGCACAGTAGGTTTTCCCATTAATATGCTGCTAATATAAAAGGGTTTCAGTACTGGAAAACACGGATTTAAGGCCTACATAGCTTTAAGTGTCATAAAACTTCCATACATGCAACCTAGATGACAGTGAAATAGCTAAAGAAATAATCACCGCTGAAGTGTGGATCTCTCTACAAAGTTCTTCAAAACTGAGGGAAATAATGGAAAAGTACCAAGACACAAGAAGAACTAGATTAGTCAAAGATGTGTTGCAATGAGTATATATAGGACCCCGCTATTAAAAAAAAAAAAAAGTTTTTGTTTTCTGTGCCCTCACATAAGACAAGCCAAGTGAAACAATTTTTCTTCAGTTCTAAATTACTTCCTGCCTGCAGCGAAAAGTGAAAGAATACAGATGTCAAGAACTTTCTGAGAGAACTCTATTACAATTACATTTATAATATTTTCAATGTCATACAATGTGAAAACCTTTTGGCTAGAAATACAGTTTTATTTATGTGTAGTACAATTGTGAGTAGGGTGACTAATCTCATGTGAAATATTTCAAGTTTAGAAGTATCTGGAAAGTTCACATTGTCTATTGTAACTCTTTTTTTTTTTTTTTTTTTTTCAATAGGGTTCATCCATATAAAGTGACCAGAAAATTATGAAATTTTTTATAATTCTTTAAGAAAGATAAGAGTAAGATAAAAAGCATGCACAATCTTTTGTGTTCTAGAAATTGTTCTAGAAAAGAATTGTTCTAGAGAAGCTACTGTGATGGGGTTTTGGTGGGGTTTGGGGGGTTGGATGGTCTTTTTGGTTGATTTTTGGTTTTGATCTCTTTATTTATTTGTTGGGGGGGAAGGGGAGAGGGGGTTATGTGTGAATATTTTCCTTGCACACACAAGCCCTCAGATCAGCATGTATGTGTACCGCCAAACATGATTTACAACCATTGGAATATTTTAGCAAAGTTGCCATATAATGAGCAGGAAATCTAAGAAACAAAACTGGGGATAAGTTCTAGCATTTAGATTTACTAATGTATCCATGGACTTAAAACAGCTCAGCCCCTTGCACTTCTACAGTGGGTTCCCACTCACACAGCAGAAATCAGCACTTAGCAGCTTCACAAATTCACATCTGTCCTATTGCAGAGGCATTTACCCTACTTGGCTGTGGGGAGTAGCAGAGAAGTGATAGAATGAGAGGAAATGTCTCAAGTTTAGCCAGGGGAGGCTTAGACTGGATGTAAGGATAAATTTTTTCATAGAAAGGGTCATCAAGCCTTGGAACAGGCTGCCCAGGCAAGTGGTTGAGACACCACTCCTGGAGATATTTAAAAGATAAGCAGATGTGGCACTTAGGGACATGGTTTAGTGGTGGACTTGGCAGTGTTAGGTCTATGGTTGGATGCAATGACCTTAAGGGCCTTTTTCAAGACAAATGTTTCTATGATCATGTGTGTACAAGTATACACAAGTGCACATGTGGGAGCATAGTGCATGTATTTGCTTGTTGGCAATTAACCAGTCATAGAGATAATTTTGAAGCATCTGTGCAATTTCAATGTTTTACAAAAAGTCTATTAGCTGTGAATAAAATTTAGAGTAACTTTGTTATGCAAATTTTCTATATTCCCTCAGATAGTTTTCAAGGGGTTTATAACCAAAGAAAGTCCTAATTATTAATAAAATGGCCTTTAATGTCAATGCATTTGGACATCAGAAAATTGAAGCATACCTGGAACTTGATATTGCAAATTGTGTATCAACATTTTCATCATAAGTCCGTTCAGTTTTGTTTGTTCAGAATATGTTTTTAATCTACTTAAAATACACACAAGAACACTGACTTCTAAATCACTACTTCCTAGCTAATAATTAAAATAAATTACTCAAAATTTCTAATATTTTTGCATGATTGTTCTTCTCTTTATAAAAGTGAATCATTAATTCAAAGATATGCTTGATTTATACAACCAAAAATTTTAAGAGCTATTACACAAAGTACAGTAACAATAACTTGTGAATCAATCTTCTATTTTTCATCTGAAAATTTGCATGCACAACACTCCTTTAAAAAAAAAGAACCTTTAGAAAAAATGTAGGGCATAGAAAGCATCTACCATTTGTTGCGTATTTTCTATCGCGTAGATCTGAAAGGCTTATTGTACCTTGCAACAAGATCACCACATTTAACTGAATTTCTGGTAAACAGCATGATTTTTTTTAATTGAAACTGTTACCAAAGAATACATTTAGAGCACTGCATTCATTTGTGCTACATGACTGATTACAGCACACCTGCTGCACTTATAAAAGTGCCTGATGCCTGCAGCCAAGTCACAGTTGATAATAGATGTGCAGGGGTTTTAATTTCACTTAGTGCAGCCTCTTATACATAGTGCTATCATCGATGCCAGGCAGAGAGACAGCTGTAATTTGGCACCACTGATGGCACTGAGTCTGTAATAGTCTCTTTTTGCCATGGAAAAATAAAGGATCATCCTAACCATGTCAGCATGCAAGATGAATAGGGAGAAGAAACATTGTGAAGAAAAAATAGACCTGCTAAAACAACTGGGGAGTGGAGGGAGGGGGAACCCCCAAAAAATGTTGGTTTCCAGTCATTCAACTTCTGTCTCTGCATCTGAACCAGCAATTTCAACTACATGTAGGTTAAGAACAACTGCTTTGCATTAACTTGGTTAATTAAGAGCTTGAGAGGGTAGGCAGATTGTAAAGAAGGTATAGAAGAGAAGCTTGAGAAGGATTACGGTGATAAAGTCATTGGGTGATACAGGACAGATTCAGCAAGGCAGAGCATATTAGAGCTATGTTTAGACTGAACTTGATAACAAAACTAAGCAAGAAATTCTTTGTCCTGGAGAAGAGTCCTCTCAAACTGTAAAGGTTAAATTTTATCTCCAAGCTATCTTGTTATTTAATCTTATCAACCTAAGAAATTAAAAACAAAAATAATAATTTAAAGCTGACAAGCACGATAAACAGCAATTCTGGTTTAACCTAATCTGATTAGAAGTGACAATAATTGCTGTTATGATTTATGGATGATAACAAAAAGCTTGAAAGTGGATTTGGTATTTCCTGTATATGAGTTACTTGCGAGGGACATATTCTGTCAGTATAAGATTTTATTTTTAATTTTATCATATGTATATTTAGAAATCTAAAATTTATTTGTGATTTCTCTGATGTATCAAGTTGAACTGCATCAAAAATATTCCTGATGGGACAGGTATTATCCCTTGCCCAGGACAGCCTCAAAATTGGATGGTATCAAACATGCTAGTGGGAGAGAAGTGATTCATGCCCATATGTTGATGGAAATATGAACCATTGTTAGAGCCAGTTGAGAGGGAGTATCTTGTATTATCCCTTCAAAAGGAAGTTGAAGGATGAGTTTATTATTCTTTACAGAATGACAGGGCAGCTGGTGGTGGACTGCAGCTATAGATAAATCCTGGACAAAGCAGAAGACAGAACAGAGCACCATAGACTGGTGCATGACAAATTACAGTTCACACATACAAAATCATTTTTAAAGATTCCTGAAAAAAACTACATCTTTTATGCCGCTTAAATTCAAATGTTCTCTGTTTGTCTGCTTGGTGGGTTTTTTTGTTTTGTTTAAAGTTCTTGTTTTCTTTCCTGTATTTTTTTTTTATTTGAAGCTTGAAAAAAACAGATGTTCATATTAGAAATTGTGTCAATTATTGGTCATCACTTCACATCAAGTGTTATTGATAACAGCCAGCTTCACGACAGGCAATTCCAGTCTCCCAGTACTGATAGCTGGACTTCTAGTTTACATTTCGTTCCAATTGGACCTGCCATCAACCTGAGTAAGAAAAATAAAACTAACAAAATGAGAAGGTCAATCTTAAATTTTGACTGCTACAGGAGATTTTTGCAGTATAAATAAGGTCACGTAAGTTATTTTGGTAAGCATTTCAGATACAGTGAGGGAGATCTTTCTTCTACCTATAATAATTTTTTGTGTTGCCTTTTGCTTTTTACGTGTCCAAGAGAAAGCCCTTCACAGACACGAGAAACTGGTTTACTTTCTGACTACCTTCATTTTTCAGTACATCTCAATGCCTATCCAAGGCGGCTGAATGCCAGCACGGGTGGAAAAATCAAAGTCCTAAGTGACCACATGGAGTTTATAAAGAAAGAGGTTGTAGTGGGAATCTGCACAAAGTTGCAAGAGCAAGTAAAGAGAGCCAGTGCTAAGTGACTTACCTGGCGACACCACAGCTTTCGGAATATTTGCAAATAGGCCAACACCATAAGACACAGTGGTGCCATGTATGTCACCAGAAAAAAGCACGTGTGATACATTTTGGGGTAAACCTCAGCTGGAAAGAGAATCCAAATAGGAAAGGTTCATTTAAATATACATACATTTAAGAAAAATTACTCATATAGATATGCATGTATTTTTCAACACAATAGGAAGTTGTACCAAATAATATTATGGTCAAGATTGTCTTTTTAATCATTTCCAGATACATTCTATTAGAAATGTGCTTTTTATCTCAAGGATCTCCTATATCACATGACTGGTTTCTTATCATATTACTACTTTACATGGAGTCCTAGAAAGTTTTACTTTTTTGTTGAAACAGAGATGGATTAATTTTATTATCTAAAAATGAAATGTTATCTAAAAGTGAAAAATTTTGTTATCTAAAAATAGGAAAGTAATCATCCAACCCACCTCAGCCTTGACATATTGAAATGTTGTGTAACTGTCTTTAGCTTTAATTCTGCAAAGGCTACTATGTATCCCTGAGTAAACAGCACAGTCCCTCACCTATAAAGACTGCAAACTACAGCACACAGGACACTTATGGGAGGAGAGACAGACATTTCATAAGTCATTCTTTGGTGGCAGAATATATGTGATTAAGACTCAGTAAATAATTATTATGATTAAACTTAAAAAACAGAATCAATATATTAAAGTGCTTTAAACCTAGGAAATCTCAAAGATGTTTTTTGAAGCAGCTTTAACAATAATGAGTTTGCTACTAGTTGTGTTTTAGTTTCCCACGTATTTCTTTTCAAAAGAAACTTTTGAATGTTATTTTCTTAGAGAAAACATCTTAGAAATGCTGTGAGTGTATTGAGTTTTAAGAACGTTGCATCCTAAGCTCCATCAGTAATTAATACTAGAATGTGCAGTGCCTAGAAACTTGTCTGCTCTTTTGTAATCCTAAATGTAGTTTGCTATTACCAATTGTTGGTATTAATCACAACTTACATCTATGGGTGGCCTCAGAAAAGGAATGAACATTTTGGAGAGTAACAACACATAGCAGAAGACAAACTGCACCCCATGAACAGTTAAATTGCAAGGTAACCCTATTCATTGCATCTTGGATAAAGAAGGAAAGTTTATGTTAATTTCCAGAATTTACAAATGTTTAAGGATTATAAGATCTGTAAGTAAAATTCTGTATTGATTGTTGTTTTAATAGAAAGAAAGAAAGAAAGAAAGAAAGAAAGAAAGAAAGAAAGAAAGAAAGAAAGAAAGAAAGAAAGAAAGAAA
>VZUI01045243.1:0-14578 GCA_013401135.1 Cettia cetti | reverse complement strand
AAAAAAACAACCCCCATCTCTACTTTGTTACAATCTAAAAATATTCATTTATAACATTTTTCAAATTCTATTAATAAAAGAACATACCATACAACCTTCACATATTATACATAAAGCAATCATCTTACTATATGCGAAAAGCCAACTACAAAACATGTATTTATAACAGGACATATCTTGGGGCCATCCCATGGGCTGTGTGGGGCACTGGGCTCAGAGCAGTCCCAGGTGTGTGAGACCAAGAGGAACAGGGTGAGCGTGATCCCACAGGCATCATAGGGCTGCAGGGCCCTGAATTTGGGGTAACCCTGCAGACCGTGTGGGGCCACAGGGTTGAGGACAGCCCCAAAGGCTGTGGGGGCCTTGGAGCCCCTGATTGAGGCAGTCCCTCAGTGAGGCTAGCTGGTGCATAGAGTGCAGGAGACTCTTCCAGCACACTTTGCATGTTTTAGTACCTAAAAATGCCAGTTGGGTGCTCCCCTGAGCAGCAGGAGTCACCTTGTTTTTCCGGTTCTCCCAGGAAGTGGGTGCAGGGCAGTGCCGAGCTAGGGCGTGGGGCAGAGCACCGCACACAGCCCAGTCCTTTGTTGGGCTGCACCCCGTGCTTGTGAGTTTGGGGCCTTACTGGGGGGTTGTGATAAAGTGGGTCTGTCTGGGTGCTACTGGTGCATGTATTTGAGAACAGAGCAAAACAGATTTATCGAAAAGCTGCTGAATGTGGGTTGAACAGGAACAAGGGCTGAGTTGCCCGGTGCAGCCGTTGGTGAGGGGGCGAGTGGAGCTGTTTGGCTGGAAGAGCTGAGCTGGATTAGGGATTGGTTGGTTGTTTGGTTCTTTGCTAATTCCTAATCTCTTTATTCTCCTCTGGGGATAAGGCTCGAAATTAGCATCAGGTAGGGACCCACCTGGGAGGAGGGCATTGAGCTTTCCCAATTTACACGGGAAGGTGTTTAGGAGGTGCTGCTGGGCTCGGTGCAGACACGAGGTGGCAGCTGGGCTCCTCCTTTGCTTCCTGGCATCTGCTGAGTCCATTGTCCTGAACAGAGCAAATAGAGCTTGGGAGCTGCTTCCCAAACTACCCTGAGCCACTTCAGCCTAAGGCCCAAGGTCAGCACTCCTGCCAGCCCTCTGAACTCAGCTGAAGTGGTTCAAAGGGGAATAAATGTATGAATCAAGAGTAGTTTTGTGTCATTATCACAACCAGCCCTGCTCTGGAGTCAGGCTGGGAGAGCTGGGGATGTCCAGCCTAGAGAAGAAAAGGGGATAGTCAGAGCCCCATCCAGTGCCTAAAGGGGTTCCAAGAGAACAAAGAAGAACTTTGGACAAGGATGAATGGCTTCAAACTGCCGGAGGGCAGGGTTTGATGGGATATTGGAAGTAATTGTTCCCTGTGAGGGTGTTGAGGCCCTAGCCCAGGTTGCCCAGGGAAGCTGTGGCTGCCCCATGCCTGCAAGTGTCCAAGAGCAGATTGGCCAGGACTTGGAGCAACCTGGGATAGCAGAAGGTGTCCCTGCCCATGGCAGGAGGTGAAACTGGATGGGCTTTAATGTCCCTTCCAACCCAAATCAGCCTGGGATTGTGTGAAATCCATACATTTAGATATCTCCTACTAAAATCGCCTGACAGAGGGAGTATTGTACCAGGTCTCTGATGAGCTGATTGCTCCTCTGGACCCCCTTAAAATCAGCTGATGACTTCCAGAGGGTTTGCTGATAGCCACATCTGTGAGGTTAAAAAGTGTTTGTCTACTAAATGGAGCTCTGGCAGCTCCACCTGTTTTGATTTCTTCCTTCAGGTGAGGGTTATTGGGATGTAATTTCATTGAGGGATTTAATTTAAGGATTTGAGTGACTTGTTTGGGGTAGAGACTATTCTCTGTGGAGCTGGGTGGTGATCCTGCTGCTGAATGGTGGGGCCAGAGGAGAGGTTTGGTCTTGTTTCCTGCATTTTTCTCTCATGAAGACTTACTGCAGCAAGACGTTTATGGTAAAAACTGCAGAGCATTTTTTGGAGCTCTCTTTCTAATTGTTAATTGACCTTGTTCTTTATAGGGATTTGGTATCCTGAAAGCCAAGGGTTCCCTTCCTCCTGTAGCCAGGATGCTGCATCGCACCATTCATCTTTTCCGGAAGGAGCTCCGGCTCCATGACAACCCAGTGCTGCTGGCTGCTCTGGAATCCTCAGAGGCCCTGTATCCTGTGTACATCCTGGACAGAGCATTCTTGACCTCCTCCATGCACATAGGGGCCCTGCGCTGGCACTTCCTCCTCCAGTCTCTTGAGGATCTCCATAAAAACTTGGGCCAGCTGGGCTCCTGCTTGCTGGTAATTCAAGGGGAATATGAGACCGTTCTTAGGGATCACATCCAGAAGTGGAGTATCACTCAAGTGACGCTGGATGCAGAGATGGAGCCATTTTACAAGGAGATGGAGGCCAACATCCATCGCCTGGGGGCAGAGCTGGGCTTTGAGGTGCTCTCCCTGGTGGGCCACAGCCTGTATGATACCCAGCGGTACGTGACTGCCCCAAGCCCACAAGTGTTTCCAGTGAGGTCATTTTGGAAGAGAAAAGGCTAAGTGTATTGGTTTTTCCTTTGGAGAAAATTGGACTGTGTGAGGTGAATGAGGTGCTGTTTGCTGGAGAAACTTTGTGTGTTGCCCTCTTGAAAGGAACAGAAGAGATTTTGCACAGGTTTTAGGATTTAAAGAGCTGGTTAACTTCTTCCTTTTGGGCACTTTAGTTCACTTAAAAACTTACTCTTAAACAGAGTGGAAGAAATTCTCTAACACATTTAGTAGGACTTGTTAAAGTTCTGTTAAATACAGTAAAGAGTTTTCGGTGTCAAATTTTTTCAAAGTCTTTCAAATCAACTTTGACTGGTGTCTAAATATACTTGGATCCAAGTTGTTACTCTGTGCTGAATGACTGAAGATATTGAAATTACTAAGAAGTAAAGCAGTAATAACTAAACCGGTCCTAACACTCCAATTGTGCAAAACCCCTAAATTATGTAAATGAATGGATGTGTGTAACTTGCCATCTTGAGTTCAAGCTGTTTGCACAGGTGATTGCTCAGAGAGGACAGTTATTTACTGCCCTGAACCTGTTTTTTGTGACTCCAGAGGCATCCCACACCCTGCCCTGTGTGTCTTGGCTGTGTGTGGCTGTGCAGGTGAAGCTGTGGCTGGAATCCTGATCCCAATTTTGTTGTTTTGGGTCCTGAGAAACTGCTCTTGGGATAGATGTACATTTACCCAGGGGAGTTTCACTTGTAAAATCTGTAATTTCCACATTCAGTTGCACTAATGGAGTTTTTATAGCCTGTGATGTCACCTTCCTGTCCACTGGCAGTTACAGCTTCTTCCTTGGTTTCTGCTGTGTGAAAAGAGATCTTGTTGGTGTTTTTTTTTTAAGGATTTTGGATCTAAATGGTGGGAGTCCCCCATTAACTTACAAGAGATTCCTTCACATTCTGTCTCTGCTTGGTGACCCTGAGGTGCCCGTCCGAAACCTCACAGCTGAAGACTTTCAGTAAGTACCAGCCAGTGGGTGGGAATTGCTGGTCCTCTTTCTCTGCTCAAAAGAAGAGCCAGGGCCAAATGATAATGAGGCATTTTAGATTTTTTTTTTTTTTTCTGTGCATGGATGGTTATTGATTCTATCTACAGGGGATGTGACTCTTGTTGGGAGGGGAGAGGAGATGGTGGAATGGTCTGATACTCATCTCTTTTGATATTTGTGCAGCAAATTTCCCACCATGTGGGACACCTCACAAAATAATGTTTGGATTCAATGTTTAAAGGTCTTTTCCAACCTTAACGATTCTGTGATTCCATAAAAGCTTCCTTAAGCTTTTGTGAGGCACCTTGAGAAAAGCTTTTAAGAGATGTCAGACTCCTACAGAGGAAAGCCTGGGGAATTTACTCAAAGACATGCTCTGAATTCCTCTCAAGATTTTGGACTGGAATTGGATGAACCACTATAGTTTGTTTTACACAGGAAGTTCAGTGGAAAATCCTACTGTTCTCTCCTGGCTTTAAATCTCTCATCCTCTCTGCTATATGGGAAAGAGGGACTGAGCTTGTGTCTCCCAGACTTAAGAAGAAGCTCAGAGTGAAGGATGTCTTGTGTTTAGCTCTGCATGAGGAGAGATCAGTAATCCAAAGGGAGGTAAGACTGGGGCAGGAGAGAGCTGGAATGGGACTGCGGGGATTCAATGCCAGATGCTTCCTGCATGGCCTCAGCTCAGTGTCACCAACCCAGGCTTGGATCTTCCCATCTTGAGGGAGTCCTGTTAATTCCTGAATGTTGTCCTTAGACAGTCTGATGACAAGACTCATGTAAGTAGTGGGATATATAAGTTCCTATGTTTTTTTCAGTACTGTTTTTTCCCCCCTTTCTTGCCTAATTGGTTTGTTTGGACCTTTAAAATTAATGCTGATGAGAGATAAGTGGTTCACCTGCTTCTCAGCAGGCCTGAGCTATATCAGTGCTCTGAGAGTTGCGCTGCCCCCACCTCTGTATGTGTCTGCAGCAGGGCTGGGCTCAGGTTTGTCCAGGTAAGTACAAAGATGTTTGAGTTCATTCATGGGTTGTGAGAAATCTTTGTGACACCAGCTCTTCTTTGGGCCTCTTCTTCTGTTTTACAGTGGGGAAGAAAAACCAAACTGATGCTCTTCCAGCCATGTGGGGGGTAGAGGCCTTGGGAAGCATCAGTGGCTGAGGAGATGTGGGAATGCTGCTGAGGGGTGTGGGCTTGGGGAGCCCCCACCTTGGTTAGGAGATGCCCAGGAAGCTGATCTGCCTCCTTCCCTATGAAACTGAAAGAGACAAGGTTTGGATTAGATGTTGGGACAGAATTCTTCTCTGTGAGGCTGGTGATGCCCTGGCCCAGGTTGCCCAGAGAAGCTGTGGCTGCCCCATCCCTGGAAGTGTCCAAGGCCAGGTTTAACAGAGCTTGGAACAACCTGGGATAGTGGAAGGTGTCCCTGCCCATAGCAGAGAGTGGAGGGAAATGGCCTTTAATGTCCCTTCCAACCCAAACCAGCCTGGGATTCTGTGAAACCTCTCCAGAGTGACTTCTCCTCAGGGGCACAGGAGCTGAGCAGCCTTTGGAGGCAGCACCGTAATTGGGTTTAGGGTTGGAGGAGGCTCTTAGTTCCCTCCTAGGGGGATGGATGTGACAGCTGGGAGCAATTGGAGAGGAGCTGCTTCTAAACCTTGTGTAGGGCGTGGGAACTAAAAGGTGTCTGAGCTGTGGATGCAGCCGACTGCTCTGAACACTGTAACTTGGCAGGACTGTTCCTCTTCCTGCAGTTCAGGCAGAATTCCCTGGAGCAATTGCAGGATGAACTCTTCTTGCCCAGGAGAGTAGAGCCTGGGATTTCTCACTGTGCTTTCATTCCCTGTGCTCTGGTTGGACTGTGATAGAGGAGGCTTGGTGTGTGCCATGGACAGGGGCTGCCTCCTTCTCCTGGCTCCTGTTGCTTCTCTCAAAGAGTTTTCTCTCTCACCTCAGGAGATGTCGGGCCCCTGACCTGGGCCTGGCTAAGTGTTACAGGGTGCCTCTTCCTGTGGATTTGAAGATTTCCCCAGAGAGCCTTTCCCCTTGGAAAGGAGGGGAGACGGAGGGGCTGCAGTGCCTGGAGCAACACTTAACTGACCAGGTCAGCCCTGATGGAACATGGGGCAGTGATGGCTCCAGGTGGGCTGAGATCAGTATCCAGCTTGGCTTGGAGAAGGGTGGCAGCTTGAGCTTGGGTTTTGTTCTCCTTGATTTCTGGGAAGCGGGGAGTGTTTTCCAGGCATGATATCAAACAAGCCCCTGCGAGAGTGAAGCCAGTTCCCAGAGCTTTCCTCTGTTTATTACTGGACATATGTTGTCTTGTGTTGCCTGAACCCAATTTTCTGTTTTTATTTCAGGGCTGGGTGACAAGTTTTGCTAAACCAAGGACAATCCCAAACTCGCTGCTTCCAAGCACCACAGGCCTGAGCCCATATTTCAGTATGGGCTGTCTGTCAGTTCGGACATTTTTTTATAGGTTGTCAAACATTTATGCTCAGGTAAGAAAATAATTGATCCTAAGTAAGCAAATCCAAAACTGTGACATGTGTGGCATGAAAGGCAAGATTTAACACTCAGATTGTTTTGGTGGAGACCTGTTGTATCAAAAAAAAGCTGCTTTGTAAATGCCTTCTCACAATGTCCAATGAAATCTGTGGAGTGGCTTCATGTTGTGTGTAACACCTGTGAATATCTGCAGCTCTTCCCAAATAAGTTTTAGAAACAGGATATTTATATTTTGATCAGGACTGTATTGACAGGACAAGGGGAAATGGCTTCAAACTGAAAGAGAGCAGGTTGGGATTAGATGTTTGGAAGAAATTCTTCCCTGTGAGAGGGAAGAATTTCTTCTTCTCACAGGGAGGAAGAAACCCTGGCCCAGGTTGCCCAGAGAAGCTGTGGCTGCCCCATCTCTGGAAGTGTCCAAGGCCAGGTTGAACAGAGCTTGGAGCAACATGGGATAGTGGAAGGTGTCCCTGCCCATGACAGAGGGTGGAGTAAAACGGCCTTTAAGTTCTCTTCCAACCCAAATCATGGTTCTATGACTAGGGAGCAATCAGGCCCAGGATTAGCATGGAATCCCAGGAAAACCTTCCTAAAATTCAAGGATTTTGTTTGTTTGTCTGTCTGGTGGTTAAGGGAAGTTTTTGATTGGTTTATGCAGTTTTGTTTCTGGAAATCAACTGGTTTTGTCTTTGACAAGTTTTAATTGTAGCATAAACCAAAACTACTTTCTGAAATATTGTTTGATTCTTAAGAAAAAGCGAGTTTGAAACCAACCCAAGAAGACCAAGCTCCTCCTTTACCTCTATATTAATATTATCTTTTGAGACATGCCTGAGCCATCTGAATTCACTTAACATGTTAATAAATAAACACATGCTTAGTGTAAGAAATCCCAGTGTGACACTGTTTTGGAAGGTAAATGGAGAATGTTTGATGTAGCACTGAGGTATGGCAGTTTGGCTTTGCTTTGGGCCAGGCAGCATTGTCTTAGATCTTTGATTTCCTTGACTTAAACACTAAAGTGCCTTGAAATAAGTATTGTAGTCAGATTAATTTTTATTTTATAGGCCTAACAGTCACAAAATGAGTGAGGCTGCAATGATATGTATGAACTGAAGCTGTCACCTTGTGTCTTTTGCAGGCAAAGCACCACTCTCTGCCACCAGTGTCGCTCCAAGGCCAGCTGTTGTGGAGGGAATTCTTCTATACAGTAGCATCAGCAACCCCGAACTTCACCCAGATGGCTGGGAACCCCATCTGCCTCCAGATCTGCTGGTACAAGGATGCAGAGAGGCTCCACAAATGGAAAACGGTAATGAGCTGCATTGCCACATCAGCTGCATTGGAGCTTGGGGCTTTCCTCTTCCCCTGATTGATCCTAGCTGGTCGTTTGAGGGGTCTTGCAGTGGTGTGACAGGCTGTGAGAGCTGGAAATCTTCATCCTGGAGAAGAGAAGGCTCTGAGGAGACCTTAGAGACCATTCCAGTGCCTAAAGGGACTCCAGGAGAGCTGGAGAGGGATTTTGGAAAAAGGGGTGGAGTTACAGAATAAGGGGGAATGGCTTCCAACTGACAGAGGGCAGGGTTAGGTGGGATGTTGGGACAGAATTCTTCTCTGTGAGGCTGGTGATGCCCTGGCCCAGGTTGCCCAGAGATGCTGTGGCTGCCTCATCCCTGGAAGTGTTCAAGGCCAGGTTGAACAGAGCTTGGAACAACCTGGGATAGTGGAAGGTGTCCCTGCCCATGACAGAGGGTGGAGTGAAATGGCCTTTAATGTCCCTTCCAACACAAACCATCTGTGAAAGTAGTGTATGAGGGGAGAGCTGATGTTCCTGTTCTGCTGCAGGCACAGACAGGGTTCCCGTGGATTGATGCCATTATGACCCAGCTGCGCCAGGAAGGCTGGATCCATCACCTGGCTCGGCATGCTGTCGCCTGCTTCCTGACACGGGGGCATCTTTGGATCAGCTGGGAAGAGGGAATGAAGGTTCAATGCTGGCTTTTATTTTCCTCTGTTCTGCCTGGCCCTGAGAAACCTTGCACAGCTAGAGTCTAGCAGTAGAGGGTTTTGCAGAGCAGGGTTTAGTTCTGCCCCTTCCTGTGGATTTCAGGGTTTATGGAATCTCTTTCTCACTCAGTGCAGTGGTGTGAGGTCATTCCCTTCCACAAATCCTCGCAATTTTCAGATAACAAGAATACTGGTGGAGACATGCTCAGTCTGTAGCAGGTCCCAAACCCAGAGTTTCTGGATTGCTCTGTCTTCCTTCTGTCTGTGGAGACCATTTCTGGTGGGTCTATGAGGAGGTAGCCCAGGCCCCACAGTGCTGTGCTTTCCCAGCAGCAACCCCCACCCTTCACCTCCCAGCCTGGTTTTGTCTAGTTTTTGCAATGTAGCCGTTTCAGGGGTGTTTCTCTCTCTCTCTTCCCATCCCTGATGTGCAGGTGTTTGAAGAGCTGCTTTTAGATGCTGACTACAGCATCAATGCTGGGAACTGGATGTGGCTGTCAGCCAGCGCCTTCTTCCACCAGTACACACGGATCTTCTGCCCTGTCCACTTTGGGAAGCGCACAGACCCCCAGGGCAACTACATCAGGTCGGGGGACACCCCACTCCATCATCTTCTGAAAGCTTCCCAAGCTCCTCTGACAGCAGGAGCTGATGAACTGAATTTGTTTGAAACACACACACCTGTTAAGCAGGACTCATAGCAATGGTTTTGTTGAACACATGAGAAAACAGGCATGGAGAAGCAGCACCTGTCATTCCAAGTGATGGCTGAGCAGGCCTTGCCTGTGAGCACTTGTTGCCTCCAGCACCATATTTCATCACCTGGCTGGCTTCTTTTTCTAAAGGATTTGACTAGAACTTCGCACAGCTTCCTTGCTCCAGTCTGCACTTTGTTTCTTGCTTTTCATAGAATTCTGGGATGTGCTTGGAAGAGACCTTAAACCTTATCCAATTCCACTCCCTACCATGGGCAGGGACACCTTTCAACTATCCTAAGGTTTTTCTAAGTCTGACCATGGACAATTACAAGGAGGGGGCAGTCACAGCTCCTCTGGGCAACCTGTGCCAGGGCCTCACCACCCGCACAGGGGGGAATATCTCAGTATCCCATCTAACGCTGCCATCCTTTAGTTGCACACATAAGTTTTATTTTCCACTCTGAGTCCTCTTTGTTTCAGTCTCATTTCGTTGTCTCACTATTGTCACTATAGGACATGGAATGAACACAGCACACCATCAGGTCAGGAAAGGAAGAAAAGGGGCAGTTTCTTTTGTTACTTCAGTTTATATATAGATTTTGGACAATGACCCTGGATTGGAGGATGAGATTGCCACCTCTACAACCACACTGGTCAAACTAGAAGTCCATCAAGTTTCTCCTCCCCAAGAGAGGAATGTCAACAACACAAGAACTTTTAGATAAACATTCTTTTGTTTACATGAAAATGTGTGAGAACTCTGAGAATCTGACTCCAAATATGTAAACATTTCAGAATGCTGAGAAAAATAGTACAAGAACAGGGAGACACTCCATAATGGGCTGATGGGTTCTCTCCAAGGGTTTCCTGGGCCGACTGTTAAAGTTGAGCAAGCAGCTCCATTTCCACACATCTCTTCCCCCCATCCTGTCTAGATTTGGGTATTGCCAGGGAGAAGCCTGTGCTGAGGCATGACTTTGCCAATCTGCAACAATTTTTTAAAATTAGTTTGTTTTTAAAATTTATTAATGTTTAGGATGAAATGTCAGTGAAAATGTTAAAAATGTGTTTTGGAGGAAATTAAAACTGATGTACTGTTTAAATCACCCCATTTATTCTATGCTGTAAAGTTAGCTTTTGGAAGATATCACCTATGGAGTTTTGAGAACATAAATCCAATTTTTTTTTTTTGTGGAGAGTGAATCAGAACTTTCCCATGGATTGTAATATCAATATTAACATGGCACAGGTTGGTTTACAGTTCTCTGAATGTATGAATATTTGCCTGCAGGATTATAAACCCCCATATTATTCCTGTTTTGTAGGAAATACTTGCCTATACTAAAGAACTTTCCCTCCAAGTACATCTACGAGCCCTGGACAGCATCTGAAGAGGAGCAGAAGCAAGCAGGATGTATCATAGGTAATTAATTCACATTCCTTGCTAAGGATTGCTGCTAACTATCCAAAATAAATGTATATGAGATGGAAACATCACACTTACAACATAAGCCATTTATCTTCTGAAAATGGATAAATTCAACAACTATCCTTCTGTTCATTCTCCGTTAACATTTTTTTATTGGAGTCTCATTTCACAGTACATATTTTTGCCTCAACTTTGTCCTAAAACTCTTGAATCACTCCATGCTTTTGCCTTTGAATTTATCCATCTTGGATGCTTGGCTGCTTTAAATAGTATCAGAACACCTTGTGCTTTAACTCCTGTCTTAACACATCATTGAAAGTTCTTACGTCAAAGTGGGAGCTCTTCTCTTTGATGGAGAGGATTAGGCACTTCCATTTAAGAAAAGCTGCAAGTATTTCAAATCCAGGGAAAATGTCCTTGCTGAGTATGGTAAAGGCTCTGTCTTCATGTTGCCCAGGTCAGGATTACCCCTTCCCCATGGTGAACCATAAGGAAGCCAGTGACCACAACCTGGAGTTGATGAAACAGGTCAGAGAGGAGCAGCACAGAATAGCCCAGCTCACGAGAGGTAAGAGGTGCTGCAGCATCTGTGTTCCCTGGGCTGTGACACACAGGCTGCCCCAGGAACCCAGGGCTCTGTGGCTTGGCTTTGGGTGCTTTTCCAGGATGCTTTTCCTCTTTGGATACCAACATCATGCGCAGCTCTTCTGTCTCAAGTGCAAGAACAAGAGTGTGAGCCTTTTCTTCCTTCCCTCTTCCCTTGGAGCATCCTCCTGCCTACTGCAGAAATGCCTTCCCAAAACCAGATCTTCTCCACCTGCTATGACCCCCACTAACCCCAGGCTGGCTAGGTGTGTCTACAAGGTGCAGAAATCTCTGCAGCTCTGCCCATGCGTCTCGTAAACAAGAACATTCTTTTTTGTCCTTGGTACCATGATCTGCCCGATCTGCTCAGCAATGACTGAGATTATCACTGAGCACAAAGCTCTGGAAAGGTGAGTTGTTCCAAGAAATTTACCTTTGGGCATGGTTTTCTGCATTATTTAACCCTATGAATGACAAACAGGTAGTTATCAGGTAAGGCTAGAACACTCAAACTCTGCTGAGCCTGAAGTAATTAATTAAGTAGGTCACGCAGATGTGTCACTTAAGGCATCTGTGCTCTTAAAATTGAAGTCCCAGAGCCTGTGCTGAGCTCAGTGGAGTCCTTCACAGTAAAACATGGAATCTCAGCCTGATTTGGGTGGGAAGGGATGTTAAAGCTCATTTCACCCCCTGCCATGGGCAAGGACACCTTCCATTATCCCAGGCTGCCCCAAGCCCTGGCCAACCTGGCCTTGGACACTTCCAGGGATGGGGCAGCCACAGCTTCTCTTATCTATGCTAGTGCCTCCCCACCCTCACAGGGAACAATTTTGTTCCAATATCCCATCTAACTCTGTCCTCTGGCAATGGGAAGCCATTCCCCCTTGTCCTGTCCCTCCAGGTCCTTGTCCCACATCCCTCTCTAGCTCTCCTGGAGTCCCTTTAGGCACTGGAAGGGTGGCTAAAGTCTCCTCAGAGCCTTCTCTTCTCCAGGCTGAACAATCCCAGCTCTCCCAGCCTGGCTCCGTAATGGAATTTAAGTGACAAAATACCTTTTTATTTAACAGTGGGCCACAGCAGCCTCTCTATATTATAGAAAACCAACATGCAGCAGCCAAGGGGAACCTTAACTATTCCATGTTGCGCAATGCTGTCCCGAGGGAGACGCAGTGATAACCACGGAGTCAAAATGGAAAAAGAGGAAGTTTAATTTTTTTCTACATCTTATATAGATTTCTAAAAGGAGACCAGATTGGAAGACTGAGGTTCAACCTCTTCAACTCCACTGGTCTTAGAAAGTGTCCATCAAGATTCCTTTCACAGAAAGGAATCCAAAAACATGATAACAGTTCTGTAAACATTACTTTGTTTACATGAAATTTCTGACTCCAAGGCTGAAGGCTGGAAAACAAGGCGACAATTCCTTGCTTCATTGCTCTGATCTGAAGAAATTAATTGTTCCAAACCCTGGAATGAATTAATGTGTCCAGGAGGTCACACACTGGAATAGTACAGATATAACCACTGTCTGCTGGCAGTTCTTCCAGCAGCCCTATGGTAGCAGGGACTAAATGTGCAGGGAGTGCTGCTGGAGATAGGTAGAGCCAAAATTTTTCCCTGACTCCAAGCGTTGTCCCAATAGGCATCTCAGTATGAAAACCAGCTCATATAGGTGAGCAGATGTTGGAATAGGGGGCTAAGGAGCTGGATGGCCTTTGGAGTGATCTGGAAGGTGTCCCTGCCCATGGCACGGGGTGCCATGAAATAGCTTTAAGGTGCCTTCCAGCCCAATCCACCCTGGAATTCCATTATTCTTGTTGCCTATGAACAGAAGCATTTTCTGATACTTAGTATCTTCACCTTACTGAATTCAGAGAAGATTTGCAAACTTTAATCCCTCTTTATTTCTCACTGTAGATGATGCAGATGACCCCATGGAAATAAAGGTAAAATGTGACGATTCCGAAGAAAACATTTCAAAAAGAAAAGTGGCCCGAATGACAGAATAAAGCAAAATTCCCTCAGAGGTCACCTGCTGTGTACCAAAAAAAGGCAAGAGGGGAGAGCCAGCTGAGCTGGCCAAAGCACTGTCCTCCATACCTTGCCCTGCTAATAGTGCCTCTTGTTTGTGACCTGACCTCAGGAGATGTGTCGGATCTTGAGTAGTTTTAGTGCAGTTATTTTGGATGAAATTGTTTATCTTTGACTGGGTTCTGGACTATTTGTTGAAGCTGTTGGGTGAATGCAAGAGGTGCCTGGTTGTGGTAGATCTTGCTGCTGCAGCATCCTTCAAATCTGTGTGTTTCATGCACCTGTATAAATAGATTTTGTGACAAATGCTCATTTTAATATCAGAAGACCATATGCACAATAATGTGGTTCCACATTAGTATTAGGACCTTAATTTACTTAATTATGACCTTGTAGAGACAAAGACTTAGGGATGTTCAGTTTATTTATTTTAAGTTGTCAGTTTTTGATTGCAGTCCCCAGTTTGGGGAGACAGAGCAGAGTGCAGCCCCTTGTACCTTGTCTGTAGTTTTAAAGTCATAACTTGGAATTATTATGCATTTTAAGGACAATGTTGAAAATATCTCACTAAATTAGGGCTAATATAAAACTTTATCACTATAATTATCTTCCTTGGCTAACTAGAACTGCAGATGAGAGATTAATTCTATCATGTACCACATGGAAAAATTTCCCCTCCCACTGAAATGTATTGTTGTGAAGTTTGACAAGGCCAGATTAGTCAATTATGGTTCGGCGTTTGGGGGTGGGGGGTGCAGTGGGGTTTTCATGGCTTCAGGTAGTATTTTGGGTATGGAAAGAATTAGAATTTATTTCTGACATGAACAATGCAAGGGCTGTAGAGCAATCTGTTATCACAATCGATATCCATCAATCTTCTTGGTAAATCTGAAGGCACAACAGCTCCAACAACAATCCAAACTCCTTGGAAGCATCCTGGGATCTAGTGCAGGAGCATCACAGGAGCCATGAGCACCAGGAGGAGGCCATAATCTGCAGGGTCTTTCAGTCCTGCTAGAGACCTGCAGGACATGTCAGGGCAGACCAGACCATGCTGGCTGCAGGGCAGTGAGATGTAAATGCAAAGCTGCAAAGACCTTTCTGCTGCTTCAAGCCTGCATCAAGCTCCTGGAGATGCCCATGTTCCCTGAAACTTCAGCCCTCCAGCAAACCTAATGACTTGCAGGGATGGCCAGGAGGAAAGGACTCCTGCCTCCCCCTTTATGGAAGGTAGTATTCCAAGGTGGTGCTTGTTTCTTTGGGGAGATCTGCAGCTCCAAAGCCTCCTGGCATTCCTCTCCTCTGTCACTGGGTTCCTTCCTGTGCCTGAAGGGATTTATGGCATCCCTGAAGGGATTATGCCCATCCACATGAAGGGCTGGAAGGAGATCTGGGGAACTCCAGGCCTGTCAGCCTGACATGGGTGCCCAGCAGGATTATGGAGCAGATCATCCTGGAGCTATCACCTGGCACCTACAGGATGGGTGTGGCGACACAGGCAGGAACTGGACCGGACTGCTGTGGTAGTTATTTTCTTTAATGAAGCATCAATCTCTTTACAGAGGTAAAGGCAAAGCAGCAGCTCACAGCACTCATAATAGCAGCCAGCAGTAGCAGCAACAGCAGCCCCCAGTAGCCCATGGTAGTCACCGCAGTAGCCCCAAATTTTTCTGTTACAAAGCATCTTAAGGACTTTTCAGTCAATAGTATATTACTAAAACTTACAGACAGTTGTTTTAACCAATCAATTATAGCACA
>VZUI01045242.1:0-20568 GCA_013401135.1 Cettia cetti | reverse complement strand
TGGAATGGAATGGAATGGAATGGAATGGAATGGAATGGAATGGAATGGAATGGAATGGAATGGAATGGAATGGAATGGAATGTCCCTTGGGTCAGCTGTCTTCCCCTCTCCCATTCTGACTTCTTGCCTGCCTCCAGCCTTCTTGCTGGTGGGGCACTAGAAGAGGCCATTATGCTGTGCAAGGGCTGCTCAGCAATGGCTAAACCTGCCTGTGTTATTAACACCATTTTGGTCACAAATCCAAAATATGGTACCATACAGTGCTGTGAAGGAACTTAACTCTATCCCAGCCAAAATCAGTAGAAACATTCTGCTTCAACAAGGATTTTACTGTGTGGCACCTTAGGATCTGAATTAAGCGTTTTAACTGAGGAAGACCTGAATTGAGCTTCCCCAAAATAGATGCTTTTTCCACACATCTTTCTTTCAGCATGGCACTAGGATGGTCTGTTGCAGTGCCATTTATATAACCTGGATACTCAGGAAAAAAGATAGTATTCTGAAATGGGGTTTCAGTTCTGCAAATTTTTTTTGTCCTTTAAATCATGGTCTTATCCAGCAGTCTTGAAATGGGTGCCCTACCAATGAGACTGACATTTGAGTAGTATAGTTGCAGACTGCAGCTGAGGATAACAGGGGTGGCTCCTGAATGGAAAACAGAAGATACATCTATGATGTGACGACTGTATTTGATTCCTGTTTTGTCCTAGTCTGGTTCTATTTTGTTTTTCTGTGTGTTGCATTTTAAGAATAAAGTAAGGTGGTACTTGGGACCTCTGACACATCAATAGCATCTCTGTTCTGGTACTCCATGTAGAACTGACTCTGGTTTTCTTAGTTGAAGAAATTGTCCATCCTGTGATTTTTTTTCCAGTAAGAGTTCTCATTGTAGCTGCTTGAGAGATGTTTTGTATGCTTCTTGTCCTCCAGAAAGAGAAAGCATAACTGAAATATTTGGTTGCAAAAAATCTATTAATCCTCATTCATGTTGTGAAAAATTTGAGAAATTCTTGCCTGTGCAATCCCAAAGTTATACAATGCCAAATTATGTACAGATTTCTGGATGTTCCTTCTCTATGCCATGCCACTTTATGGTGGGCCTAAGCCACTTTGTGGTGGTTAATTGTAGTGTGTTCCTATGGAGCATGCTAGAAGTTAGCATGTTAACGTGTAAATTGAACTAAATTGACTTTGATTCTTGGATTAATTAACTCTTGTGAAAACCTTTGATTTCCTCCAGTATGCTGGAAATATCTCCTGAACTTTTCCCCAAAGCTGAGGTAGACAAAGTTGCTTCTCCAGCATAGCTTTTTGTTCTTTACTCTTTCAGTGCTGCTCTGTCAGCTTGTAAGTGAAACTCCCTAATTATTGCACCATCTACAAATTTAGGCCAACCTGTCATGTAAATTTGTGTTTTTGCTGCCCCTTTGAGGATTAGTTACTAGACCTATGTATGTATAAGAAGTAGTTGTTGAAATTTCCATTATTTTGTAATGTATTGCAGGTATAAAATAATCACTGGAAAGCCTTCTGGTGCTATTTCTGGAATACAGAAAGCAGAAAATGGACCTATTGAGTGGAGTGGGGAGATGCCTATTTCTTGTAGCCTTTCAAAGTAAGTTTGAACATACAAATGTTTACAAAATGTTTCGGTGCCACTTGATTGGGCTTTTCCAGTTATTTTCTGGGGTTGTGTCTTTGGAGCAGAGACCTGACACAATTTTTTTTTAACTCTTCTGTACCTCAGTACAGTCTGATATTTCATTATCAAGTGGTTTTTTTCTTCCCATCTGTCCAAATAGTTTTATGATTGCTAATTTACAAATGAGCACATCTGATGTGGTTTGATAAGAAATACTATTACTGCATTTTTTCCATCCTCAGGAATGAAGAATCAATAACTTTGATGGCCCTCATTTCTTGCAAGAATGTGACTTTAGACGTGACAAAGATTAGCAGTAGGAAGGAAATGATAAGCAAAGACAATTCAGAGGCTTACTTTTTTCTAGGAAAAAGGTCACATCAGCACATTTTAATATACTCATATCCTTTCAGTTTTATCATCATATTTTTTGTTTATATGTCCATAATATTCAGTAGGAAGAGCCATGGAAGATCTAATTTTAGTATGACTTTGAAAACACCTCCCTTAACCCATTTACCCATTTTTCTTCCTGAGACTCTTTCCATACTTTAACGTTACTAATTTTTCATGGTAAAGGAGGAAATTAATTGTTCTAGTAAAAGACTGTAGAAGCAAACTTTCTAAAAGTCAAATATGTACATCCATAAGGGATGTAGAGTCCAAGTCTGCTTTTATGTGAATTCATTAGTTTAGAATGTGCAGAACTTGCAATTTGTATGTTTTTCATGATACTGTTCATTTGTTCCTCTGCTTATTCTGTACGATTGACTGCTTGAAATGATAAAGGAAGTAGATTTTTTTCTCATTAAGCATCTGTTCACAGTAATACCTTTAAGTAGCATTAAACAGTATTTAGTGCTACAAGTTTAGTACTAAAGTGAGTTTGAGCACAGCATCCACTGACCTCTAATGGGATCGGCAGTGCTCTTGCTTGTCACCAGTTTGACTGCTGGATTCATGCTTGATGTGTACATGTTAAAATTTTGGAGAAGTAGTTCACGGTAGTGCACTACTGGGGTCCATTAAGTTCCTTACCACTCAGATGTTCAAGGTAGAAATGCAAGAAATTTAAGCTGACCTTTCTCCTAGAATAGTAACAACTGTAAGGCAATGGGTAGCACAGGTTTTTTTGCAGCATTCAAGCTGTGTGTGCAGAGTACTTATTTAGTCCTATCTCAATCAGGATGATTTCTTAGTGTTGACAGTTTAAATAATGAGTCTTTGCTAACCCAGCTGCTTTTGATTGAAAGCAACATAGTATGCTCACACAAGCATCACCACCAGCAAATCCTAAATGGCAGTAGCTCCCTTCAAAGAGATACACTGTGGTGTGTGGGGTGAACTGGGTGAAATGCTGCTAGGGTGGTAGAAAGTGGCCTCAGCTCTACAATGTAGACACAGTAAATTTTATGTAATTTTTGCAGTGCGAGGGAAATTTCTCAAATACCAAAAAAACCCTTGATAGTTAAGCCTAACAATGAAAGATTGAAAGTACGTGTATTAATGAAAAAACAGTGGACATTGCCATTAAACATTTTGTTGCTCAGTGTAGGAAAAAAGGCACTGAACATGTTCTTTAAGGGATAATAGGTGTGTATATGTGAGACAATTCAAATGAATTACTGCAGTTGATTGAAAGGTAAAATGTTCCAAGTAGAACCAAGTTGTCTCATCTCTTCCTGGTGTCCTCTAGGGGTCTGCAAGTACTGCTCACACCTGTCCTTGCGAATATTCTTGAAGCAGACCAGGAAAAATGCTGGGGATTTGACCAGTTTTTTGCAGAGACGAGTGACATACTGCACAGAATAATAATCCACATCTTTTCATTACAGCAGATGACCTTGCACAAAGTTTATATTCACAACTATAATACGTAAGTGTTCTCTCTCTCTATTTTCATTACTTTGCTCTTGTTCAGGCTAACAGCACTGTGACCTCATGTCACCAGTGTTACAAATTCAGCAACCTTTTCTTGGCAGTTTATCTGAGGAGGTGAAAGGGCACAATTCTCCTGCATAGTCATAGTGCATATAGAAACATCTTGACCAGAAATAAAAATAAAGTCTTTGAAGGTCAAATCAACTGATCTTAAACTTAGTCTTTTTTAGTGACAGAACACAGACTTAATCCTGGATGTATTAACAACACGTCTTTTCCCAACAGAGGCTAACTCGTTGCATATTTGTATATGTTTCTTATTTACAGAGTAGTTTTCTAGAGACTGTATTCATCTCTTGCTCATCTTGTCCTCAAGCATACAAAATGCATACATTATTTCTGATGTAAAACTCTCACATGGGTTCTGAAGTGGTAATTGGTACAGTTTAGAATCCTAATTTATATGGGGTTCATTTTATGATCATGAAGTGCTGATGTTAAAAGCTATAAGATGTACAAACATAAATGTATTTTCTCTGCTGTATTACAGAAAATACAAAGCAAGTGTTAATTTCTCATACACGGATACCTACTGTTATTTCACCAAATGTGTAAATACAGTTCTGTCCACTTCAATCTTTCTTTTCTATTCCATCACTTTTATTTTGAGAGAGCTCAAATACTGTTTTTGCAGAGAAATCTTACTTGTTTTATTATTTACATGTATGATTACTTTAAAACTAGCTGTAGTATTAAGAAGCAGTAGTGTACTAGTACAGCATGGGAGGCAAACCGGTCCTTCCTGTTAGTGTACTGAAGATTTTTCTTGTTCATGGGAGGTTTTGCTGGTTTGGTTTGGTTTTTTGGTTGCTGTTGTGGTAATAAGTTTTTCTGGTGGAGTTTTTTGTGGGGAGAGAGGTATGGTGGTATTGTAAGTTCTTATCCTTGTATCTATTGATTGCTGTAAATAAAACTCCAAACTGTCTTTGGTGTTCCTTATCAGTTTTAGGAAATAATCTTGCTATCTGTTAGCTTACAGGCTGAATTTAATTTTTTGACACCAGATGTAAAACACCTGACTTTTCTTTTGGAGAGACCATCCATCTCCTTTGAAGAAAAGGGTGTGCCTTAGAAAACTTAAGTATGCTTCCTTCCCCGCATCTGGTGTTGCCTGTTTTTACTGACTTTTACTGACCAGAGCAGTTTTGTTTAGACAGACGTGCTTTCGCAGATAATCAGAGGTAGAAAGGAAGTTTGATATTTTGCAGGAAATAGCATTTATTTTTGTAACATAGCAACCTGAAGTCTTAGGCAGCATGCTGCTTCTTTTTTACTTACAAGTCAAGTGCTTTATGTGTAAACCCAGTTCTTAATTAATCAGAAATAAAAGCAAATGTTATATAAATAATACAAAATCTGAATTGTTGAACTATTGTAGTGAGTCTAACTGCTACCAATTGTACTGTTTGTATTATAGAGCTGCTATATTTCATGAGTTGGTCTACAAACAGACAAAAATACCATCTCAGAATCAAGAACTGATATATGAAGGTCGGCGCTTAATACTAGAGCCTGGCAGATTGGCACAGCTCTTCCCCAGAACAACTGAGGAGAATCCTATCTTTGTTGTAAGCAGGGAGGCTGTGAACATTGTTGGATTAATCTATGAAGAAGGTATACGAAAGTAATTTCCCTCTTCTTACAGCTATCTTTTGTAAATTGTTTGGGTTACTTAATGTAATTGTTTTTTGTCTGTTATGTCTTAGAAATAGCGTTGGAAATTTTCTTTTGTTGATGGCTGAAGTTCTAAGTATGCAATCCAATGTTTTTCAAAACTGCTGAGAATCCAGAACATTTTTACAGGAACAGTAGGTGCTTGTAATGTTCCAAGTCCCTTGAACATGAACATTTGTATGCTAAGATGTAGTGGTGCTCATAGAGTTATGCCCTTTTTTGAAGCATGACACTCTAAACAAGTAGAAAGAAACATTATAGAAAATAATTCAAAAAAATGGTTCTTTTGTTCCATTATTCACTAAGTGGAAAGTCAAGCTTTACTTATTTTTTTTTAATTTGTCGTGAATGTGGTTAGCGTTTCAGTTAACAGAGGAGGTCTCTACAATGTACATTAGCTCAGAAGATAAGGTAATACCATAGGCAGGGGAGAAGAAAAAAGAAACGAAGCTTTTCAATTTTCCGTTTATCATTGAGAGGCTTTTAGAGGGGGCTATGCCAGAGCCCTTTTTTTTATAAATGATGAGCTGGAGGACGTGGCTGCAGTTGAGAGGTCAGTGTTGCTTTTGTCAGTATGTCCTAAATACTGACTGCTCTGGCCAGCTGGCAGTCACTCAGAGGTGCTGAAGAGTGTGGGTAGGTGAGCTGTTTGTGGAAGGATCAACAGGGCCTTTATATTGTGTCACAGAGCTTTCTGAAGGAGCTGGTGAGCGTGAGAACAAACGGGATTCAGTTGATAGGGGCTACCTGAGGTTTAGAAAAGCTCTTTGGTGAAGCGCTACCCTTAAGAGCCTCAATGAAAATAAGCAGCCATGTGATGAAAAGGAAATGGTCTCCGGTGTGGGCAAGCGTGGGGCTGAGGAATAGAGAGAAACAGTTAGCTCTCTCAATGGAGAGGGATTGCAAGTGGAGACCTGCATGAATTCTGTGCTGTGCAGCATGTTCAGAAGTGAGCCTGGAAAAGGAAGGGCAATTTGCTGAAGATACCAAGTTATTTAATACAATTAAGACAAAGGCTGGTTTTAAAGGTTTGCATGAGAGCCACATGATATTAAAAGGCATAAAAGCAGTGGGGAGGGAAAACAATCTGAACTTTTGAAGTCTCTTCTCGAAAATAATAAAATACAGATACTTGTTTTATGTTTCAGTTTTACTTCCTAAAGTACATCAACGTTATGATTTGGATGGGGATGCCAGTATGGCTAAAGTGAGTAATTATCATTTAAAATTATATTTGTCTTGGATAATGATACTGAAGTGAAACCTACCTAATTTTCAAATTAATAATGTTAATAAAACTATTTTAGTATGCTAATGAGGATTCTGAATGATAGAAATATATTTATTAACAAAGGATCTAAAAGTATATTAAAGCCATACTTTGCATACAAAATATGATTTGGGTTTTTTTAAAACAACCAAACCCAAATCCAGTCTTCTAAATTCAAAGTACTCTGTTACTGTACAATTCAATGCAGGGGGAGAAAGAAGCCTGACACTGTGTAGTCCTGAAGTTTGTTAGAAGCTTCATAACTTCTAATGGTGCAAAATTTAACACTAGAAAAAGAACTCTTGCTCAATAGAGAAGAGTCTCTAGGACTTTGCAGAGAGGTGGAGTTTCTGTTGCCTCTTAAAAACTTCCAGAATCCGTGGGAGACAAGTAAAGGATATTGTATTCTTTCGGTTGTTTTTCTAAAAGTATTAAATGTATGTGCAGCTGTGCTTGACTTTGTGACAACCACTTATGCATGTGAAAGACTGACTGCTGAGGAGCCTTTTATTCAGACATGGTAGTCCTGAAAATGTATGCCCCTTCAAATACCAGTAATCTTGAAAAGCATCAGTTGAACTAATTATTTAAAGTATTGTAAATTACAATATCTGAAACTTTGTTCTCAATTCTAAATGATACAGCAATCTTGGAAGTGGTATTTGGTAAATGAAGAGAGTCTCTAGCTTTAGAATTTAAAAAAAAAGTCAGTTCCTTTTTAACATATGTGCTTGTTTCCTGAAATATTGAAGAAATGTACTTGAGACTTTGACAGAAATAGTAAGTTGTGTCATTTTTGTTTGTGAGATTTGTTTTCCTCCCTGACAGGTGCTTCAGCATAACTGGAAAACCCATGTTTAGCTCTGCCTTCATAATGGGTGTTTGGTTGTTGCCTGACTAAAGCTTAGGCCAAGTTACACATTTTAAACTACTATCCTCATGTTGCTGTCTTCTATTAATCTGTGTTGCTTTGTTGTGATGTATTGTCTTGAAGCAATTGTTAAGAGAATGCCAGATCAGTACTTATGCTGTTTTTTTTTCCTCCAGGCAGTGACAGGTATTGTATGTTATGCCTGTAGAGTTGCCAGTTCTTTACTACTTTACCAGGAGCTGATGCGAAAAGGAATTCGATGGCTAATGTAAGCAATTGATTGCAGTTCATTATGCATTTTTTTTATTAATTGAGATATGCCTTGATTATCAATACATAATTCTGTAAACTCTCTATCTTGGGAGGTTTTGTTTATGCTTGAGTAACGATAGGCTGAAATTCTCCCTTTTTCTTGTCATTAAGTAAACAATTTTTTTAAAAAAGAATAAAGGTTAAGTTGTTTGCAAATTTACTTTCTTCTGTGTGTAATTTAAGTCTAACCTCTGGTAACATGCAGATCCAATTGAACAGCTTGCACAAGGTATTTTTATATGAGGATTATGTTAATGCATCTCTAACTGAAACCAATTCCTCCTGTCAATTATTGCTGCAGGTATATTACTGTATTACTGATTGCTGGTAGGATGGCAGTTGAATACTTTTAGTTATAGACTAATGCTTCACTTTTTTAGTGAAATAATCAAGGATGATTACAATGAAATGGTTCATAAAAAGGCAGAGATTGTCATCAGGCTGGATTTCTGCAGCAGAAATATTGAGAAAGCTGAGAAAATGTGAGTAGAAGCACTACACCATACACATTGATTCTTCATTATCATTTTTAGTGACAACAGTATTTCAAGTTATGATTATTTTCAGTGGTTTTGCATATAAAAATTGAATTTGAGCCCGCATGGATTTTCTGATGGCACTGACTTAAGCAGATTTAGTCATTTATGCTACTCAGAGTGTTAATTTTGCTGCTTAATGTAATAAGAACAAGTAATTGCTAATTAGTGGTAACTGTGTGTGTTCTTTTTCTCCTTTCTTCTCTGACTCAGCTCACTAGCTCTTATTGGCTCTAGAAGCTATAGTAAAGTTTGGACAAAGAATCAAGTAGCTTTGCTTTCATTAGTGCTTTTGCCACTGCATTTGATTGCATATGACTTCAAATACTGCCCCTTGCACAGTTTTACAACTATAGCCTTTTCTATGTGGAAGGAATTTTAGTGTTGAAATATAACATAGAGCACTTGCAAAAAAAAAAAACCCCAAACACTCAAGCCCACTGCCCTCGCTCCCTTCCCAGAAAGGTGCTATTCTTATACAGTGTGATAGGAACTTTAAATAACTCTTAGCATTCTCCTATGGGTGGTAGTTTTCCTGTTGAACCTACTGGGAGTCTTCCCCAAATGCTGTATTAGTCGTGGGATTCGATGAACTTCTCACCAGGCTGCTCTGAAAATGCAGATACCCACAAGATGATTAACACACGTAGAACCACTGGGTTTGCAGAGTAGACTTAAGAATTAGACTTACACCTGTTGGAGCTGCTATGCCTGTGCAAATTGAACACCTTGTATGCAGTACTTGTGAATACCCAAGATTTGATAGATTTGCTGTGTGTGTGCAAAACCTACCTTAAAAACCAGGTGTGTCTGTTTGTATTGGTTTTAAAAACACACCACAAAACCACAACAGTGAAATAGTGAAGTTGGTAACTTGGAAGATAATGCTAAACTTCTGCAGCCTAGATACATCAGGACAGGAGCCCAAACTCCTCTTCAAGCCCATTTGCACTAGTTGGTGGGACCAGACCTTGTTCAGTCTGTGTTTGGTTCAGATAGTTTCTTCCTGCATTCTGCCAGAAGAAAGCCACTCAGAAGAAATCACTGTCAGTTCTGCTTTGTGACTCTGGTGTGTGCAAGAGTATCTCAGCAGCAGTTTGAAAAAAAATTACATTCATTTGCTAAGTGGAGTAGTTCTCATGCAAACAGAAACTTTCTATGTGTTTGCACATGGTCTTTTTGCCTCTTACAAAGGGGCAGGATTTTCAGTTTGTTTGACTTTGCTAACTCTGTAAAAGTCTTCTGAAGAACATGTCCTCTTGTTTGTTCTTCCTTTTCAAGGTTGTGCTTCAAAGCATGACAATGCAAAATGTTTATTTGAAAAGGTAAATAAAGCATTGAAATTGAGTGAAGCATGTCTTTTTTGAAAGTAGTTGAGCTGTTTGTGATGGTCTTTTTAAAACTAAAATGTACATGAGACTCAACAGGAAAAATATTGTCCTGAAAATTTATTTGGCACTTGAGCTATGGTCATATGGAAAGTATCAGTATGAACAGATGGTCTTACCGTTCCAGCCTTTAAACATTTAACCCAGTAATTTTTCTCAGAAAAGCAGTTTGGTGCACTGAGGTATTAGTTTGTTAATGATGACTTTTAGTACCTTTAGTTTGATAAGATTTTAAAAATTACTTTATGAAAGGAAATAGTCTTCCACTGCCTGTCAAGTAATAAGACTAGAATAAAGAATTCAGGAATGGAAGTTTCAAACTTTAACAGTTCCAATGTAGGAAAAAGTCTAGGAATGTTTTTTAAAATCTAAAATGTTTTCATTTTTAGTGGCCACCTAAAATTGTCAGTTTCATGGTTCTTGCTTGCTAGAGACTGTATTTCATAGGCAGGAAGTAGCAGTTACTGTTACAATCTGGATTCAGGAAATACTTAAAGTGTATTCACTTTTTTTTTTTACTGCTTTTTTTGCTGGTCAGATATGAGAATTTGATGCAGATCAACTTGGAAGCATCAGAAGTGGATGAAATTTCAGAGATACACGCAAAACTGCTGCGTGTAAGTGCCTGGCAAAGTTACCCTGTGATTCTGAAAATTGTATTTCTACAGAAAAAGCCAAATCAATGATAACACAGCCTTCTGTGAATAACAACTCTGAATTTTCAATGTAGTTTCTAGATTGCCAGTTGTTGAAATGTCCATACTAATGTGAATATCTTTCTGAAAACAAAGCAGATCCTTTTATATTAGCTCAGTGCAGAAAATGAGTTCCCGAAAATACATTCCTATTTTCTAAACTACTCAAGAATTATAACCTTGAAATATATTTTGCTTTGCTATTTTTTCTTTTTCATTTTTTGATTTCCTTAAGGAATTATTGACTACTTTGTTGGCTTTCTAAAATGTTATATTCACAAATACACTTCAGAGTGATCTGCTTTGAAATGTGCATTATGTTTACAGACATAATGCAAGGAAAAATAGAAAATAACTTAATACACTGGGAGCAGATATAAAGTTCTCCATTCTAAAAGCAAAAGATGATTAGTACATTTTTATTTTGAAGGTTGTATGAACTGGAGAGAAAGGAAGGTATGAATTATATGGATAGTTATTATATGAATTCTTAATAAACCAAAAGAATAAGGGTAGAAGTAAATAAAGGATTTATGAAAGGTTAAAAGTTACTGTTGAAAGAAAATAAATTTTAATTAACAGAAATGCCAGCATCAAATGCAATTCTTTCTTTAGTAATACCTTGCTTTATCTGCTTCTAGCAAAGCATAGGCAGAGGACATATTTTTTTAATGCAGATCAGTGAAACAAACAGGTTTGCAGTATTAACGTGCTCTAGTAATAATCAAGTAATTTTTCACTTTACCTAGTGATAAGATTGAATCTTCTTGCTGTTATGTAGCTCTCCAGCTCTCAGGGCACCATAGAAACTAGTCTGCAAGATATTAAAACCAGACTTTCTCCTGGTGGTTTACTGGCTGACACCTGGGCAAATCAAGAAGGCATGCATCCAAAAGACAGAAAGTGAGTGACTGTACTTACTGTTCTAATATGTATTGAATTCTGCATTGAGTTGTAGTTCATAAAGCTCATTAATAGGTACTTGAGTTTATGTATAAAACATCTAATTTTATTCCTTTTGTCACTCTAGTCCAGAAAGGCTGCAGGCACTGCTGTCTTCCATCACGGACATCTACTATCAGTTCAAAAAAGACAAAGCAGAACGAAGTAAGTGATTTATTTGATTCACTTTTAACATAAAATGTAATGCAAAGGACAGGTCAGTCTTAGTTTGACTAGGGTATTAGTGGTAGGTATGGAGAGTTAGCCACAGTGCATATGTCTGTAGGTACTTAGTGTGATACCATGCTAAAGCCCCTAAGTCTGGAGCACTGCTGTTAATAGCATAAATTTGAATTGCAAGAGAGGAGAGGAGGAAAAAAGTATATGACCACTTTGACCAGTAAAAAGAAGGGAACTGTGTAGGAAATAGGTAAGCTTAGTAGAGTTTTGCATTAATACAATTAACAGAGTTAGATTGTTAATATTTGTTATCTTCTCTGGTCCTAGGGCTTCCTTATAATGAAGAACAAATACACAAATTTGACAAGTAAGTTTTGAAGTTACCTTTGGGAACTACCATGATTGCCTTCAGGTCCTCCAGGTGCTCTTCCAATAACCCATTCTGTTCATTTTATTGTAAATCGTAACCTCTTTAGGATTGCTTTGTAAAAAATTTCTTCTAAATATCTTAAATACATAGTGGTACTAGTGTATGATAATGAGGTGCTTTCTGGCTGTAGAGTTTTTTCACTTATAGGCCTTCTAAATGCAAAATACCTGTTTGTTATCTGGGCATAACTGTTTTATATGAAGTTCAGTTCTTCCCTGGTATTTTTTTCAGTGAGGAAAAAGCCCTGAGTAAGATTGAAATGACTTTGTAGCCAAGGTGGAGATAATTTTCTACAGATGAGTAAAATATGGACTAGCTGAATGAAATTCTAGAACGATTTAATCTTACAGAAAATGTAGCACACAAAATTAATTTTAATGCCATTCTCCATGCTTGTTTAAAATTGTCACTCATGCAAGGTGTCCACATTAAGCATCTCTGTGTAACTTGGGTCTCTAAACTCCCATAGTCTCCACTGATTCTATACTGCTGTACTTGTCTCAGGGTTTATTCAATTTCTCATATGTAGATGGCTAATCCCATTTAATTTGCCCTGAAGTATCTGAGACGTGCTCTGAGACTGGGAGGTAGGACACAAGTGAAATGGGAAACCTACACCTTTCTGGAGGGGTGGTCAGAAGCAGGGTGGGATATCTCTGCTGGAGAAGAGAAGGTTGCATGGAGTCCTCCCAGCAGCCATCCAGTAGCTGAGTGGGGGGCCTGCAAGGAAGCCAGAGAGTGACTCTTCATCAGGAATTGCAGTGATAGGACAAGGAGTAATGGCTTCAAACTGAAAGAGGGGAAATTTAGGTTGGATGCATTGAAGTTCTTCTCTGTGAAGATGATGAGAGACTGGGACAGGTTGCCCAGAGAAGTTGCAGCTGCCCCATCCCTGGCAGTGGTCTACGACAAGGGAGTTGAAACTAGATGATTTTTATGGTTCCTTCCAACCCAAACCATTATAAGATTCTATCTCAAATGATGCTAGATTCTTATATTGAAGTTTATAAATTATTCTCCTAGTGGCTGGTGAGGTGCATGATTCCCTAGACTTTGCTAAATGCTGCATATGAATTTAGACACCACTTGCATAATTTTCTAAAAAGTCTTCCTCTTGCTACCATGAGTGTGGCTTCACTGAAAAGTACACATAGAAAGCTGTCATGCAGAGAACATAACCTTGCCACTTGATTTTCCCATAGTGAAACCTAAACTGGGTAACTGCCAAGCAAAGGAGAGAGTTTTCTTCTACTAAAACCATGTCCTTGCATTAGTATATGATAAATTTCAAATAAGTATGCTTAATTTTCATGGTTTGAATACTGGTATATTTTCTACCACGAGTGTCTCCCTGGGACTGTACAGGTTTGAGATCTTAAGTCCATTTTTTTATGCTTGATTCACCCCACAGGGAAATGGCAGTGGCTTTTGTTAAGGACTGTGTGCTATTACCAGCAGAGGCTGGCCTTTGTAATATTTACCTCTAGGCAGATATGGGAGCAGCATTCAATTTGAATTTTATTTTTCTGGTTGAATGATAGGTATGCGTTCCTGATGACAGTCCAGCTACACTCTATCTACAATTAAATTAACCATTATGTATTATGCAAGACTTAATGGAATACCAGAAGTAGGTGTTGGTCTGGTGTGTTCCAGTATCCCTTACACTTACTGGTGCAATGCATAGCATAGCAAGGCAATTACACTGGAATGACTGTGTGCCACACTAACAAGAACTGGGTTTTGTTTTCCTTTATTTCCCTTTTCTGCTTGTTTCTTTTTCCTCTTGTCATGAAATTAGGCTGACACGAAACTCCTGTTCTTTTTCTTGCATGTATGTTACTCAGTGCAAAGGATTATTCATCTATGCTGGAAGTTCCAAGTATCTGCAGTAGGCAAATATGAAATAATTAGGACTTTTTTCCTTTCCATTTAGAATCCTTAAATATACCAGCTGACTCAAAGAAGACATTTGACCATTTATTCATATATAAATAGGAATAATACAAATACAAACTAAGTGCTTAAAATAATTTTTTTCCTCCCTGCTAGGGAATATTTTTGAGACATAAATCATCTGTTCCTGTAGAATGTTGAGTTCTTGCACATTACAACAGCTTGCATAAAGGTGGCTGCACAGATTTTAAATCCACAAACCTTTCTCCAAATTTCAGAAAGTTACAGGAATAGGGTTTTGAAAGCAGTATGACACTGTTTTGGTTATTTCTGTCTTGCAGGCAGAAGCTGTATTTGCATGCTACAAAAGCTATAGCTCTTTTCAAAGATGAATGTGTCAGCAAGTATGATACATTTTTGGACAAAGCTGAGGACTGGACAAGGCAAGCTATTGATTTCTTTAGTATTTGGTAATGTTCACTGCACCACTTTTATATCAGCAGCTCTTAAAGAAAAAATCCTTTTCTTTTAGGAAGATGCTTCACACAAGAAAGCAATTGCTGGCTCTCACCAACCAGTGTTTCGGTATTGAAGAAGAGGTGTCCAAATACCAGGATTATATAAATGAGGTAGAATGCTTCAAGATCACATGAATTTTGAAAAAGACTGATATATTTTCATGTTGATAGTGTTGCTCATAGTGAGTCTTACATTAATGGAGCTGTATAAAAATACAGGCCTTTGTGGGTGCAGTATGTGGTCTACAGTAGCTTCATTGCTGTGTCGGTGTGGACTACAGAATGGTATTGGTGTTACTTCTTGAATAATTGAATAATGTGGTTTTGTGAATTGTGATGATTTTGGAATTTGGTGGGGTTAGTTTGGTTTGGGGTGGTGGGTTTTTTTAATTTGGGTGGGGTTTTTTTGGTAGGGTTTGTGGGTTTGAATGTTTTGGGGGATGTGGATTTGGGGTTTTTTTGGTAATGTTAGTATTTCCCCCCTCAAAAACATCAGTGCAAATGGATGTGGGTTCATTGAGAAACGTTCTGTGCAACTGTTACCATAATATTTTCAGAGGATCTAGAGGATTATCCTAGTTCTCTTATGAAGTATAAAAAATTCTACTTCCATAGTCAAGATTATGGGATACATACTTAAGGATGTTAAACTAATTATTTGGATGGTGACTCTGCAGGGTGCAAACTTAACAGAATTACCTCAAGATTGAGAGAATAAGAGCATTTTCATGTAGTAAAATTACTATTTTTTAGAAAGGAAAGATAAATGAACAAAAAGCCCTTGCTAATTGTAAAATCAGTTTAGGAATGCTGGACTGCAGCATTTTACTTGTTATTTGTATTTTAGTAGCACCACAAATCCATTGATTACAATCTGTTGCCCTAGGATATCTACAGACATAACAAATAGATAGTTCTTTCTTTCCAGAGTTTATTATGAAAGTATTAGATAAGAAGATGGACCAACCAGGGAATTATAGGTCATGTCAATACAAAACTTGCTCTGATGGTCTCATCTTGGAGCATCTCAGCCACCTTAGTACTGTAATGAATGTATGAGGTATTACAGCAATGGAGAATTTTTAAAAAGGATTTTGAGGTGGCCATCAAGATATACATGACAACTTCTATTGTAACTTCAATTTTCTTTTTGTCTATTACAGTTACAAGATGCCCTTCCACAGAAAATGTTTGCAGCTTCCAGTGGGATGAAACATACAATGAATACAGTCTATCCAAGCTCAAACACGCTAGTAGAAATGACTCTTGGGTGAGAATTTTGTAATGGGATGCAATATTGTCTGCTTGCTATACAGGGAAATTGGAAAAAAAAATTGACTTAGTGATTGCTGTATTAAGGTCAAGAATTTTACATTGCTATAGTGGTGGCACAGATTTGGAAGTGACTGTAGGACAGCACTAATGTATCATCTGTCTCTTTGTAAATAAACAGCTTACTTGTCCCTTATTTTGTATGTAATGGCAAGTTGCTGAAAACTGTGGTGGTGAGTCATCAGAGCAGGTAACTGTCCCAATAAAAACTCTAATCTTTCTTTGGTTTCTGCTTACTACAGGATGAAGAAACTAAAGGAGGAAATGGAAGGTGTTGTTAAAGAGTTGGCTGAAAACAATCACATTTTGGAAAGGCAAGCAATTGTTTTCCCTTTTTGGGGCTGAAACTAGGGGCAGACATAATTTGGTACATTTTATAGATCCAGAATTTAAATTAAGGGAACAATTCTATAGTGTCTTTAACTGTAAATATATTTTGAGCCGTTCAAATGAGGTATAACAAAAAAATGCTTATGCAAAGCCTTGGAACATTACTGCAAAATGATTCTGACACAGCCATTTTTGGGGCATTTTTGTTTCATGTTACTTTGGTTTAACTAATAAAAATTCTGGTTGCACAGACAGATCAGTTCCAAATTTAAACACAATATGTTGCAGTAATGCAGTGGTGTCTTTAAATTCCTCCCTTTTAGATGTTATTTTTGACAACTGTGCAACTACACCAATCTGAATTAATGATTTTGCAGTTTTCAGATTGCTTGAATAAAGTGAAGAGGCAAACATGTTTCTTACAATCCTGAGAGGATATTGTCATTATCACATACAGACTGATTGTGATTTTTTTCCTATGAAGATGAGAAAATTTATAAAATTAAATATCTCCTGAAAGTTCCTGGGTAAATTGCTGGTAGAGTGGAGTTTAGCTTCAAGCTGAATTAGTTTTGTTTTGTTCCTCACTTCCAGTCTCATACTTGCAGCAAAGCTTCCACTCTTCCATCTTCTTTGCAGATACGAAAGCTAGGTGAAAAGGCCTCTGTTGGCGTGTGGCAAGGGAAAGGAAAACCCCATAAATAAATTAAAGATTGATCCTATTATGTAGTTAACCACCTAAAAATATACTGGGTTTTTTGTTTAGATTTGGTGCTTTGACTATGGATGGTGGACTGCGGAACGTGGACTGTATCTAGCTTCCAAAGGACCTGAAGAGGACTTGTAAATTTATTCAAAGGGAAAAAAATAATGTTGGGACAGTAAAAAGCAGATGATAAATCTGTATCCAGGATTTTTTTTTTTTTCCTTTAACAACTGTAATATTAAAGAAAATGTAAATATGTATAATATGTAAATACAAAAGAAATATATATCTTTTCTTGGTCACTTTTAGGATAGAATAATTTCTGGCAGGGAATTGAGCCCCTTGGAGGATCTCTGAGGAGTCCTAAAGGGAAAAGTATTGTTGATGAAATTGACATTTGTCTACTTTGAATATTGCCCTTTTTTTCAGAATGCAATTTAGTCTTCATTGCAAGAGGACTTGAAGAACATCCAAAACACCCTTCTATAAAGGGTGTTTTGGATTTCCTTCAACAACCACTGTTATGTAGGAGTCTAGCTGAATGAATTTGATCATCACAGAACATTATGAATGTTTTAAATGAGATGTTTTTAAATGAGTGTGAATAGGGACTAAGAATGCAGATAGGACAGAACAGAAATGCATTTCTATTTCCTTCACATCCAAGCTGTTAGTTCACTTCTACTTGAGAAAGCAAATTCACAATATTTTTTTAAGTTCTCTACGTATTTGGTGCCATGTTGTCTGTAATCATTTGACTGCTTAGTATATGGAAGTTTTGCACTCCAGCTTGTCAGAATGAATGTAAAAATTCATTTTTTGGAGTACAGCATTTTCAGACTTTCCCTGAAATCTTGTTGCTCACCACAACAGTGGGTACTTAAAACAGCTTCTTCTTAATCGTATTTGCTGGTATAACTTTTTAAAAAGGTTAAAAATTTGGTATGAGAAGAATTTGTGGGCAGTCAGTAGACTGGATAGCATCACACCTCAGTAGTAACTGAATAGTTGAAAATAAGGTACCAGTCTAGATCTTGAAAAGGGTCCACTCTCACTGCTGCCTTACAACTGAGGTACCAAACTGATGGAAAATTTAGTAAGACTGTATATTTATTTTCCAGCATCAATAGTTACTACTTTCAGTACTACATGATTGGGATGCAGAGATGCAGAGTGAAACATTCTGCTCCAAAATACATAGGAGAAAAAGAAGAGGAAAACAAAAATTCTGGAAACATCCCTTTGTTTGGATACTACAGATGTACATACTTGTTTCAGATGAGCATGCAAATATTACAGAATTCATTCCTTCCTTGTGGAAACCTGGCCATGGATGTTCAGTGGTGTCCAATAGCACTTCTCATTGCTGCATTACACCTGTAAGAGCTGGACCAACTATATTTAGAATTTTCCATAATTACTAGAGGAATATTTAGGTGTAAACTAATCAACATCGACCAGTGATAGCATCTGGTAGTACTGTGATGCTTACTTCCTGCTTATCTGTGCAGGTCAGAACACAAAGCATTTTCATTTCTTTTTCAGAAAATATTTGGAGAGAAACTTAAGAAATCTATAAATGAGTGTTTAATTTTAAAAGAAAAGGAAATTCACTTGCCTTGATGTCCAAGATGTGCATTCCCTTGTTCTTGGTGAGAATCAAAAAAGGGAATTCAAACATTTTTACACTCATGTGAGCAGCTTCTGTCTTTGTCACCCAAAAAATCTAGCTATGCAAAAGGAGTGCAACAGTTTGTCTCACATCTTCCCTTGGCATTCTTAACAGTTTTGAAATACTGGAATTATGTCTAACTGGAATGTTTTATTGCCTGCTTGTACATTTGTTCGTTCACATCCACAGTCTCACTGAGTATCAGTAAAACACATGAATAAATGTTAAAAGAATTGGGCTGTCTAGATGTGCATAAATTGCATTTTGTTTCCAACATTATTATACTTTGTTGTTTCAAAGTTCTTAATCTTGAAAGAAATCAAATGCTAGGTGGAATATATAATCTTTACTTCCTTATACTGAAGCAGTCTGAAAAAGAAAGTTAACTAGTAAAAGTGTAGTCTGTATGTTGAAATATGTGCAACATTCTTTTACATGTTTGAAATTTTTTGTTATATTTTATATTCATTTTAAACATTGCTGACTTTAGTCTTGCTGAATACATCAGTAATCTTAATCGTGTTAAAATTTCTTTTTCTAAAGCAATTTTAACAAAGCAGTAGCTAAGGAACTTGAAGTAATCAGTTCATAATCTTCTGATTACGTTATTATGAAGCAAATAGTTTTTCAAGTCAAAGCATAGTGTATGGTACCATCAACTTTTTGCTCAAACTAAGTGTCCTGATGCTATGAATCTTGCTATTGATTTGCCAAAATAAGTAATAGAAAGTAATATATGGTTCTTCTTCCTGAAGCTGGTTTACTGGTTTGGGGGGTTTAGCTGAATATATTAATTATCTGTTACTTAAACAAACCTGCCTTCATACGAATTGTGAAAATGCATGAGTGAACAGCTTAATGGCATAAATACATCATCAACTGCTTATTGTACAGTGTGTACTTCTGCCTTTTCATAATTTAATTTTCTGTTAATTTCAGGATTTCCTTACAAGTCTATTTCCTTGTAAGCACAATAGAGAGCCTGAAACATGAAGTTGCAAATTGCAGCTCAGTTTGCATTATCCAGCTGTTCAGAAAATGTGCCCTGCACAACGGAATCACTAGCACAGGCAATATGGTAGAGCCACTAACTCCTCTAATTTTTTTAACTACTTGGTTGACAAGTGTTTAGTTCTTTCAATGCTGGTAAAATTACTAGACTCTGCTCAGTATGAAATTGTCCACTGGTAGAACTCAATCAGTTCTCATGTAGTCAGTCACTGTAGAAGTGGTGATTATAGAACAGTTCTGGATGGTCCTGAGCAGAACTGGAAAAAAAGGGAGTTGTTGGCTGGAAGAAGGGAGTATTGGAAGGGGGAAGTAAAAGCTTTTGGTAATCTCCAGGCTGTTCCAGAAGATCAGCATTCACTGTGTCTGTGGTGAAAGGTTATAGATTATTAATACAAACTGTAGTTGAATCAAACCCAGCCTACAACTTTGGAGAAACTTTTCTACTGGTAAAGAGAGGCAAATGCCAGAACAGATTGTCCTGGTAACAGCAATACCGTTTGAAGAGGGTTTATAGAAACAGGTTAACTGGTAGGAGCTCTTGTGCCTGATTTTGCCATTGGTAAGGCTTCACGACCTTCTATTTTTCTGTGCCCTAAACTGCTTTATTTTTTCGTCTGTCACCCAAAAATGTGGTAGGGGTAGTATTCCTTAGTGGAATTTGCTGCTGTGTGACTGGTCAGGCTGCAATAGTTGTAGTGCACGTCTTTTGGAGAACTTTGCTGCCTGTGAGCAAGTAAGGCTGGGAGCGGCAGGCTGAGCTGCTGGCGTGCTGCAAACGGGCACAGCGCAGTTTCCTCAAAGTTACGCTCCTGGACACTGGCACAAGTGTTGAACGAACGCTCTGACTACTCCGGTCGCCACAGCCTCCCCACCCAGGTGTGGGTTATGGCAGCTCTACCCAGCCCTGGGAAATATTTCCCCCGGTAGCTGCTTTAAGGAACTGAGGCAGATCATTTTCATGGGAGTCTACTGAAGCGCATCGCCAGCTCTGGTCGGCTCCCCCTGTGCAGCCCGGAGTACGTTTATGCCGAGTGATGCGGAGTTTGTGCCTGCCGGGCGCGGGGCCGGCAGACCGGGGACAGGACTCGGGAGGTCAGGGGGAGGACGCGGACGCGGTGCGGCGCCTCCTTCGCCCCCGCCGCCTCCGCGCTCCCCTCGCCCGCGGCTGCCGTGTGCGTGAGGCGGGCAGAGGCGGCGGCGGCCGGCGCGCCCCGCTCCGCAG
>VZUI01045241.1:0-20172 GCA_013401135.1 Cettia cetti | reverse complement strand
TTTATTTTATTTTATTTTATTTTATTTTATTTTATTTTATTTTATTTTATTTTATTTTATTATTTTAATTTTGGACAGTAGTCTAGTCAAATAGTAAAAGGTATTATGCAAGGCAGCTATTTGAATTCTACCAATTCTAATATTACAAAGTAGAGGGGAAAATCCTGATTTCTCTGAAACACAGGTACTTATTGACATAACAGACATCACCAGAAATTCTTTAAGTAATGGTCCCAGCCCTGGTAGTTTATACCAGTCAGAAAATGTGCATCTACAGTAAATTCATAGCAATGTGGCTCTTAGTCCCACTCAGACGTGGGACTGAGGTCACTAAAAGACCTAAACACTTTCCAAATGTTATGATAACAAGTCAGCCATCCTTTTTATATTTTATAACAAACAACAACAACAACAAAAAAATCAGCTTTTTTATAGAAACAAAAAAGTGCACTTATAACCTACATACTTAAAGAAACCATCTTACTCAAGCTCTTCCCCAGTTCGTCATCTCACAGACTCAGCATCTCAGTTCTTCAGAAGGTGTTATAAAGAAAGCCAGTGAGTAGTAACTAAAATGAAACTAAGGATGGATTTAAGAGCTGAGTTCTAGGAAATCATGCTCTTGAAATTTATAACATTATTTTATCCAAGCATTCATCCTTGGAGAACAACAGGAAGAAATACATGAATGTATCTCAATGGTCTCTTTGGCATCCGAGGTTGATCTCCTCATGTTTAAGTTGCCCGAGTGGTGCATGAGAGCACTGTGCTAAGCAGACTGTGGGGTTGGCACACTAGCAGAGAGCTAGTGTAAGCACCTGAAGCTAAAGCCTCCCAGTGACCTCTTCCAGAACCCTACACCAAAACCTGCATTAAAGCTCTAAAGCAACTTCAGCTGCAGTAACAGTTCACAATTTTGTACATCATAATCTTTTAAATGGCAAGTATTGCTTTAATATATTACATATTTTATGTTTCACAGCAGAGTTTAACTGCTATGGTAACTGAATTTTCCAAGAAAGCTCCTAATATTTTTCTGAATAATTAAATATGTGACTTCCATTGCAGCTCAGCACAGTGGACTATAATAATTCAGTATTTCAACACAGTTTGGGGTTCAGTTTTGTCAGAAATTAATTTGGAATTGCATACACTGTAGTCCAATAGCCATGTTATTTAAACTCCATTGGTCATTTCATCAATGTGCAATTCCTAGGTAGCCACTGCACAGCCTGGTGCTTGGATCCCAGTAACTGTGATGCAGTTTAATAGTGTAATGTATCCTGCTGCTAATACCCTCAGCTTGATGTTCAAAATACCATGGTGTAGAGAAAAATACAACTGTGTAGAGGAAAAACGGGCAAACCGCTTAGGTAAAGTAGAGAGACAAAGGAGGATTCTGTGTTTGGCGTTAGATAGGAGCCAAACCTTGGACCTTCAACTGCAATTTTGTTGCTCATTTCTGTCCCAGTGTTCATGGTTTACTTTCATGGATCTCTATACCTGCTAATTCAAGTGCAGGAAGGAAATTAAGCCTTCAAATGAGAGGAATGATATCCTGGTTACCACTCTGCCAGCTTTGTATCTTTCCAGTGGTTCCATGCTGTTTACCAAAGCCAGTATGTTTGTTACCACAGAGCTGTACCTTAATGTTCCAAGAGATCACAACGAAGACTTTTACTGCAATACCTTACTTTAAAAAAGGGCCTAAACACAAAGATCTAGTAGCAGAAAAAGAGTTAATAGTATAGGGACTATATTTCTACAATAGAGGAAGCAAGCTCACATAAAATGAGTGTGATATCTCTTGGTGACACACTGAACAAACAACATTATGCTCACTTGTTAGTCACATTTGTAAGATTCCTCATGTTAGTAGGAAATTTTATGGCTTGCCAACACAGATATCTCCAAAAGGTCTCTCCTCCCAAGTCCTAGATGCACACAGACACACACACTCAGAACTGAGTAATTCGTACAGTGATGTTTTAAATTAATTTCATCTTTAAAAAGGCTCATGACAAATAGTACTGGAGCAGAATATAAGAGTTACAGTTGTGAGGAACATCCTGGTACTCATGATAAAGTCATAGGCTATATTCACAACGTGACAATCAGAAGTAAACAAACCCTTTTAAGGAAAGGGAAGGAAGACACAGTCATATGTATTGTGTGCATATTTATTTCTAGAAATGTTCAAAATAAAAAGAGAGAAATTGACAGAAGTGCTCAGGCAATTACATAATACCATTAAAGTGATTGTGTATGCAAAAGGTGAATAAGAAGGCAACATCAGTGAAATTAACAAAGACCTGGTGTAAATGCTGGTAGGCTCCAGTCAGCAATGGGAATCCACTAGCTGGGAATCCAAATGTCCTTTCAGATTCAGAATCAAAAAAAACCTACTACAGGTACTGATGAAGACCCTTAAGGGTAACTATATAGGCACTACAGCTGTGACTCAATGCGTGAATTCAAAGCCTTTTGCCTACTCCAACATATGTAAAACAGCTGGAGGTGAAACTCATTGTCAATCATTGCCTATAAGAAATTGAGGGGGTTTTTTGATGGATTAGAACAGAAACTTGAAAGAGAAAAGGTGTTATTCTTAAGAGAAAGGGTGAAAACAGAATATGTCTGGAAACACACAAAAATATTCTAGCATTTCAAAACTGACTAAAATATTTTTGTTAAAAATCAAACAGAAAAGATATGATTTGAGCTAAATGGACACAAATTCTCTTCACCAAATTACTGCACTAGGTCTGAAAATTACATTTTGATGTTATTTGCCCATTCCTTCTGCCTGAGTCAGTAGATAGGGCTTCTGCATACATGTGAAAGGACAGATAAGGGCAAGGCCAGGTAGAAAACAAAGCGTCATGAATATTGCAGTTCAGAGGGAAAGCCCAAACCATGAGCTTACCAGGACTTTCAAGTTAACGGAATTCTTTCTGTGTGCTAATGCTGGAGACCAGTTTGGTACCAAACTCCACTTTTCTGTGATTTGTGAAACCACAGGTTCAGATTTCAGTCAGACCAAGATATTTCTCTCCAGCTTTCACAGGGCAGAGTAGTTTCTTAAACACAGAATTTGAGAAAATGATTGCTAAATATTTTCTCCTGCTGCGAATTTTCAGTGTACAAAAATCTCAGAAATTTTCCAGCCACATATAAATTGAAGTTACAGTATCTGATCCCACAATAACTTAAAAATACGGTAGTGTAAATCAAGCACAATCTATAAAAACCTAATGTTTTGTCATTTTAAATTGTCCTTTATTCTCAAAGTAATAGTTGTAAGGATATTAAAGTTTAAATTATAATTAATGTTTCAAGAAATACAGCCAATTGTGCAGCTCATCTAAACTTTATCGGATCCTTTACAGTGAATTAATATGCTGTTAGTGACTCTCTTCAACATGAATTTGATGACAGAAATGATGGTCTTTACAGGATCTGAAACTACTCTAGCTTATTCTAATTAACATAAGATCTGCTTAGAGCTTCTGTCAAGGAAAACCCTCAACAGTTTATTGTGGTTCTTGTTTGAAATACAGTGACTGAAGAATAGAAAAGGAGAACATGAATAAAGTTTTAATCACAAATCTTTGAACATCCACTTATCACAGAACTGAGATATTTGTGTTTCATTCGTTGGCCCAGTCACTGCATTACTGTGGACTTCCAGAATTCTTCTCCATCCACATATATTTATCTTTTCCTCTGAAACTCCACAGGTCAAGGATATGATCAATAGTCATGATATGATTGTATGACAGCCCCTGCAAGGTTGTGTATTCCTGACCCTTTATATTTGGCTTTGCTCCACGACAATCTTGCTTGATCTTGCCCCACCTTCGTTGTGCTATAAATTCCCAATAAGCTGTGTACTAACTGTCTGTTCAAACAGAGAAGAATTTAACCATTGACTGAAGGGGTCATAGCTCCAGTTTTTTCTCTCATGGCAGGCTGCATCTCCATGTAAAGTATAGTGAGACCTGTCCCTAACCCTAACGTGAAAGTGATCTGGGTTATTCATATCCTTGAACTTCTTCTCCTCCTTAACAGTTGCCTTGCAAAGCGAGGGACAGGCTAAGCCAGGGCCTCCAGGGACTTCTGCAATGCTACATATCCAGTGATCCAATGCTGATCCAAACTCTCACTCACCCCCCTGTTCCTGACAGTATTCCCCCACAAATTTGTAAGCTTGAGTTGTGGTTCCTGCATATGTTTGTCGTGTCTGTAATCACAACTCATTTAAGTAGCTGTTTGTTGAGACTGTGTGAAGAGTAAACCATTAAACAGCAAACAAAGCCAGATGACCAATAGTGAGCATTTCAATAAGGATCCAAATTTCCACTATGAATAGCTCAATCAGGCACTGTTTGTGTAAAGTACTCCTTGTAGGCTTCCAAATTACTAATATTTTTGAAGCTATCCCAAAAATGGACTCAAATCTGCTGTATCATTTTCAGTTAAAAGCTTTTTTTTTTACAAAAAGCTTGGAATTATTGTTGTTTATTCAAGAATTCCACTGATGAAAAGGATATGTTGGGGAGTACAGACTTCATTTAAAATTGTGTGAAGGTCCTCAACAAAGGAATAGTATGAAGAGGGGGAAAAAAAGAAGATTAAATACTGCAAATACATTTTAGATATAATCCAATGCTGATTAAAAACTGCAGAAAGATCCGCCTTATGGGCACCTTTTCCTTTTGATCTCAGATGGAACAAATTTATTCAATTTAATTATGCAACTGAAAGCTTACTATCTCAAAGTACTTGGTTTATAGCCCAAATTCCCAAGCCACTAACAGATTTGTGAAGTATTTTCAACCCTTGGCTACAGTTTCTATCTATTCATTAGTTTGTTTGCTGTGGTAATTTGTATGCAGCTACTAAGAAAAAGTACTAGATGCTCTTGAAGTGGCATCCAGACATAAACAGAGGTCAGAAATTATTGGTAAATGTGAAGGCTGTGCAGAAAGCATCAGTAGGAGAGAAGGCGTGAAGTGATAGAAAATCACCCCTTTACAACATTCATCAAGGCAGTACCCTAAAAAGGACAAAGAAAGCAATTCATCTTGGTAAGAACATGAAGAGAGAAAAATGCAAAGTAAATATCAATAAGCTAAACTGTGATTACAAAACTTGGACCTTGGAAAATAGCCTGTTTGAGAAATAATGTATATCAGAGCATGACTTCTGCTAAAATCTAGAATAAAGATTTACAATTCAGTCACATAAATCAGTCCATTTTTATTAATAAAATAGATATTTACATCCAACATATAAAGTATTGAGTTTCAAACCATCTGTATGACAGTAATGCTACTTATAAATCAGGCACATAAACTATCCATTATTTTCTACACTTATAAATCAGTCTTACTTGCAAAGCACTTGCCTGACTGGAAAATCACTCTCTTGATTAATAGATCAGGTGCCACCAGATAAATATATTACTGAAACGAATCATATATCTTTTGACCACTGAGCCCATTTCATAAATCAAAAACTCCGTATATACCAAGTGTTGGTAAATGCTCAATTATGAACAATTTAGCAATCCAATACCAACACAGAATCCCTTAACAGACACATATGCACACACACAATTTTAAAGCTATAGAGATAAGATTTGCTTGGTTGGGTCTTTTTCTAAAGCTAAAGCTTCACTGTATTCCCTGCTCTACTTGCCTCTGTGTAATCCATCAGGACTTTGTTTATCTAAAACTAGAAAGCAATTTAATGCTTTGAGGTTTGCAAAGTGGGGGAGGCATAGAAGGGAGGCATATACTAAGAGAAGTTCTTGTTTCTGCTTTTTATACTTCACAAAAAATTGGAAGTAAAAATTTCTGCTACCTCATTCTAAAAACTCTTGTGGATTTACGTTGCCATTGCCCGTCACCTTCCTCTGAACTTTTGTATGAAATATATTTTTATCTTTTTAAATTTTCATTATGGATGTGTTACATCATTAAAAGAATTTATTTAGCAACTGCTACATTATGAAGCATTTAATTTTATACAAATTAAATATAAGGTGCATAAATTTCTCTAAGGTTAAGAGAGGATGTGGTATGACAAACTTTACTTCTGTGAGATTCTCAGCAGAAAGGTGAAAAGCAGTTCTTAAATTGAGAGGGGCCTCATTTACATTGCACCCATTTAGTAGAATGCAGCTGCTGTTGAGTCCAAGTAATTTCTAACTAGTTCATAAATAGTGATGGGATGATGATTGTATAAATACTTGCAATAAGACAGGATAATAAAACCAAGAAAAGGCTTTTATCATATATTATGGAAATAAGTAAAAGTGTCATTTGAAGATGTCTATTTGAAGTTTACCATAGCAATTCCCACAGAGAATTCAGAAAAAAAATATAAATCAAAATACTGAGCTTTAAAAACAAAAATAAAATTTCTAACTGAGGAGAAACTGATCTTATGTATTCTAGAAGAAACAACAAAATATTTTAGATTGAGGTAAATAGTATGCTTTGGTGTCCTTTGAAATTATTTTCTTACAACCCAACTTGACCACTGAACTGGATAACTTATTACTCATACCAGCTTTTTATCACACTGATATCCTTCAGACAAAAGGCACAGATGTTATGGCTACTGAAGTAGGTAAACCAGAGTTCCTATGTGATAGAGGTATAGCTAAGAACCAGGTTTTGCACTTTCAGCAAGTGTGCTGCAAGAATGAATGAATGAATCAACGTGTTGGGGACTGTAAAATGGAGATGTTCCTACAGAGGCTACCTCTGCAAGGGTATGAAGCAGCTCCAGTTGCCTGTGTTATGCAGTTTGTAGGTACTGGAAGGCAGGAATAGAATGGAGCACTAAGATCACAGACAGTGGGAGAATGGCTAGGTAACAAGACAGATGGGAAATACAGCTGAGAAATAAGGGTTCACAAAATAACTTCCCTTTAAAAACAACCAGTGTGTTTACCTCTATACAGAGTTTCTCAGATTTAAGGAAAAAAATCTGTGTATCATGGAACACAAGAATTATTCCACAGCAGGCTGTAGTAAAATAAACTGCAGATTTAACCAGGTACCAGCTGGCAGTAATAATAGTTAGTGATTAACTAATGCATTTCTCTGAAGTGCTCAAGAGTAACAGTTGAGGTTATGCATTCAGTTTTTGCTGTTATTACAATGGCTTGGGAAGAAGCCTTTTCCATGCTAATAGTTAAGTTTAGGACTAGTGCAAGCTTTTGACCTCGTTCTAGACAAAATTGTATTTTACTTCTCAAAATAAAGTAAAACTTTGCATGGTCCCACTCCGCATATGGCTCTGCCAGCCAGAAGGGAGGGGGGTAATAACCAGTGGATAAAAACCAGCCATACTTTCCCTCAGATTCCTCTCTTGACCAACATCACTAAAACTCATTTCAGTAGAGTCATTAGGAGGGTACAGTGTGGAGACACAGCTAGGACAGAGCCACCAGGACTAGAAAATATCTAGTATCTGTCTATGCTGGTGTAAAAAAAAAAATAGGCTTGGCTTACACTACTCAAGCAGTGAGTTGGAAGATTTTTATTTTTTAAAAACCCTGGCAGACAAATTTGAGGGAAATCCATATTAGTATGTGAATAGTTAATTGACTAAATTTTGCTTTTTCCTACAGCACTTATTTACTTATAATCCAATATAAGTAATATTCTCTTGACAATTGTGCATAAGTTTGTGAAGCCATCTTACTCAAGAGTACATATTAAATTAGTAATATTTTTGGAAGAACACGAAACATACAGTGGTGGGCTGCTGTGGGTTCAGATTTAGTTGGAATATTTTATTACAATAAATTTGGCATTATATAATAAACTTTTATCTAATAAAGGTGCATTATCAGGAAATATTAGGAGAATTTGATGCTTGCCATTGGTTGTAGATAGATATTTAAGTCTACATGACAATTTTGGAGGGCAATACATTTTAGTCCAAAATCAAATATCTCTGTATTTCATAACACATTCAGCTTGTTGTAGACAGGATGCAAGTCGTACAATGCCAAATGTACATTTGCTTACATAGGTGCTGCAGTTCCATTTCATTATTGCACAGCAGTCTGCAGTAGCTTGAATACAAAAGGCAATTCAAAGAAAAAAAACTTCACCCAGTTAAGTACATCACAGGAATTTTGCCTCTGAACAAATTACCTTTTTCCTCCTGGCAAGTACATTTCCATTGCCTCTTGTAAACTAGTCTAGTCCTATCCAGGCACAAATCCAATTTCTTTCTATCTTCCAAAACTTTGAGGTTTTTATTCACACTCTGATGATAAGAGGGGTCAGGTTTCTGAGACCTTAGGAAGATTGATCTATAATGATTTTCTGTACAGACATTTGAATAGGACAAAGTACTGGAGATGGTCTGTGACCCTCCCAAGTCCTCTTGGGAAGCAAGTTGAATTTATTGAATCTCCAGCATCGCAGAGCTGGCACAAAGCAGCTCTCACTGCTGATGTCCAACAGACAGGAAACAGCACCCTAGCACAGGTTGCCTGAGAGGCTGCCCACAAATTCAACAATTGCAGTGTAGCCTGGCAAGGTCAAGGAGGCCTCAGATCAACAGATCTCAGAAGTGAAAAGCATGACTGTCTAAGGCCATGGTGCTTCCTGCAGGTGCCATTCGAAACTAGTCCATGGTATGTCTGTAAGCCAAACTTTACACAGCACCTACCACAAATCAGAGTGTAATTTAGAGAGGTACATGTAGAAAGCTCAAGAGAAACATTCACTTTAAAAAAAAATTCCCCTAGAGCCATCAGACATAGAACCACTGCCTTTCTTAAATTCTTCCCCCACCACCCTTCCCCACCAAGTTAATGAAACACAATGGTTCACCAGAGGACTGCATAATTTGCCTGCACAGGAATGATTTTCACATTTATGAAAAAGTCTACAAATGAAAAGTATGAAACAAAGTGATACTTTACTACTGTTAATCTGAAATTTGATTATACATGCCAGTTATTGTACCAAGAGCCACTCTAAATTATAGTCTTTCAAAATAAGGGGAACAAGTGTTAAAAATGTAAAGGTTTTGAAAGGCTGGAAATTTACTTGGGCAAATATGGAGAAAAAGTAAAACAGAATACATAGTGTGAACATTCAGACTGGGATTTCAATCTGGGTTGTCTATAAAAACACATTTCAGTCTGGGCAGCCCAGGGAGGTGGTGGAGTCACAATCCCTGGAGGTGTTTAAGAAAAGGCTGGATGTGGCAGTCAGTGTAGCACAAGATGATGTTTGGTCATGGGCTGGACTTGATCGCAAAGGTCTTTTCCAGCCTAGATGATTCTATGATTTGGTGATATCCAGTTGCAGAGGAAGTAAGAATAGGGGTTTCAGATGGTTCAAGTGCTGGCCTGAACAAGTTTTGTATTAAAAAACCCCAAAACATAATTAAGTGTATTTATTGAATTTTACACTAGAATGACACAGTAAAACAGAAAAAAGAATTAGAAATTGCATCTGATTTCCCAAAGAATAAGGGTGAGACACTAGTACAAATGAGTATGATCCCAGAGTTTTCCTTACAAGTGAAAGCTGACAGTGTCAGCAACCACTGTCAGCCTTCTGTATCAGCACTGTGAAAGAGCCAATTAGTCCATCTGTTCTTAGAATGCAGCTTCTAAAGACCCACCATTATGTCTGTGATGTTTTAGGACCAGATACCCATCTCCTCTTTTCAAAATGCATCAGATTTCACAAACTTTTAATTCCCTTGGTCAGAACAGAATTCTAACAAAGCAAGAAACAGATTCTATGCAAATGTTTGTGCAGAAATTCAGCATTGTATAATGCCATCCACAGAAAAGAAGACAACAATGAGAGTTAATTCCTCCAGAGCTCTTAGTACAGCATTTCATTGTGTAACAGAGCTTCCAGCTAGGAAGAGATAACTCTGTTTTCAACCAACAGAAGATAACAGTGATTTATATGAACAACCAAATTCAATGAGAGGCTTTGTTTCAAAATTCAACCATACTGTGCCATTTCTTTGGCCATGCTATTCTCTATCAGTACAGTGACAAACCAGGCTCCTATGAGCATACCCAATATTACTACTTCCTCAAAGGTAAAAGTAGACAGTGGAAAGCACAGGTTAGTCCTGCAACATGTAAATTCCAGAGAGATTTAAAGAACAAATTATACAAATTTGCTAAGCAGGTATTTTTTAAAGAGATTGAGAAATACCTGAAAGAAGCAGTTCCCTAACAGAAAACACTACAGGGAAAAAGACAAAAACAATCAACTCTAGGAACATTAACATTAGTCTGTAAGGCATCAGTCCACCACTGTGAAAGATGGACTTTCTGACCAAGATAGCATAGGACCTGGTATGATTTAAGCGTGTTTTTTCTCCAAAAAACTAATGAAGAGATTTGCTGTTGAATTTGCTGAGGAGATGAATCAAGACTTTAGATTTCCAAAGGCACAAATGACAGCAAGATATTCATACCACCTGTGGCTTTTGGGAGCCTCATATATATTTGTTTGGCTGTTGGGAGCATCCTATATACTTGTTTCTTTTGATCTGTGTCTCTTCCAACTGAACTGTGTCAAAATCCACTTTATCTTCCTTTATCCACATCCTTTGTTTCCTAAAGCCATTGTACAATTCTGTTGCCTTTCAGCACTTTTCTTTGAGACTGTGAATCTTCCTCCCTAAACATGTATCAGTTAAAGTAAATTAAGGCCTTTAAGCTAAAGGAGGTCCAAGCCAATGAGGTGCTGTTAAAGCTCAGGCTTATACTTTTGAATTTTAAAATCAATGCTGGATGACCAAGCATATTGAATTCTTTGCACAAGCCTAAAGAGGATGTATAAAATTTTTAAAAGCCTAAATTAATGGTCTGATAAAACTAATTTGTTAATTTAAGAAAGGTAGGACTTTCAGGGTGATTTACTGAACATGTGGGTTTTTAAAGAACGTAAAATATTGTGCAGAATGATTCACCAATTTCAGTAAGAATCATTCATAGACAGTGCTGGAAAGCTTGTCAAACAATCTGTGCTTCTTTTTTATGATTTAGAAATGGTGGATATTTCTTGGAACTAATAAAAGGAGCTGTATTTGCACCTCTTACTCATTAGCTCGAACTTCTCTTAGATCATTAATAAGAGAGGGGAAAATAATCTGAAGTATCTTTTGATGAGCTAGAGGGCTTTAAAATTATTAGCCCATTAATTTTCACAATAAACCTAAGAAATTCAGTAACCATTATCATCCTTTACAGACTGAAAGTGGAGAAAAGAGAACTGGAAGGACTTATCAAAGGTCACACACACTCAACTGAGCAAGACAATGAGCAACATCTCCAACCACATCTTCGACAGACCAAAGATCCAACAGTCAATTTTAGGTATTAATCCATTTTCTCCAGAATTCATCATAAATCTTGACATTAAACCCCACCCAAAGTGTTCATTCTCAGCTGCAGGGCTAGAAAAAGACTTGGGTCTATCTCATCCAATTATCCAAATGATACATCTGGTATCACCAAATAAAGAAACACTTGAGGCTCTATAGCATTGAATGATGTGCAGTCACAACTATGAAGTCATGAAGTGAAGATGCAGTCTCAATCTGAGCTTTCTTAATCCGTGTTTTACTTTAAAAAAATTAAAAAATTAAAAAGCCCTGAGTTTTTAGACAACATAAAAAGAATTATATTAGATTCCATTAAAAATTGAACTGGGAATATGGGGGAATTAGGAGAATAAGTTCATTAGGCAGAGAATACCTAATATTAGTAGAATTTTGGACTGAATTTTCTGGCAAACACTGTTGTTGCAAAAATAGTGTGGGAATTTTGCTTACCACAACTGGTCAGAGGGATTCTGATTCACACTTCATACAAAGACAATTTGTCAACAGCAGGAATTTCTTTAGCAGTCAGGAAGAAAAAATCCAGTAAGCCAATAAAACTTTTAGAAAGGCAGGATCTTCTCATTAACTGACACTGTGGTGACATTCCACAGAAAAATGATACTTCCCGTAAGTTCTCAATCATTTACTTGTTTGTGGAAATTTAATCTAAGTAACAGATGAGGTTCCACAAGGGTTTTAGTCGGATAGTATTTAAATTTCAAATACTTGCAGAATTTTTTCTCTCTGCATCAGATAAGAAAAAAAATAAATTCTATGTCAAACAAAAGCTCCCACAAATTTTAAAAATTATATTTTCCTTCTAAAGGAATTTTTGCAATCCTACTTCAAAATTTCTATCATCACTGAGAACTCCAGTGAATCTTGCCGAACCTCTCCAAGTTGAACTTATAAAAATGCACAAGGGTTTTGAAACATGGAGAATAGGCTTTATTAGAACAGTACACTCAAAACATGAAATAGATATATGTAAAAAAACTCGGTACAGACATACTGTAACCAAATAAACCTGTCTCCTTGTTTCCAGGAGTGCTCCCTTTTTACCATCAGTTCATTGGGACTTTTGTGCTGTAAAGTCCTCTTGGAGTCTCTGAAAAGTTGTTCTGGGTTTTTTTGCCCCATCTCTGAGGCCTCGTTTTTCACTCCCCTTGTTTTCTTCCACAGCCTCCCTGCTCCTGACACATGCTCTGATCTGGGTACCTATACCTTTGCATGACACAGGAACATCTTTCCTTGCTTGCTTTTCTTCTCATGCCTGAAAGGGCACTTCTATGCCAAAGAGCACTGAGCACTAGGGAAGGAGGCATCTCCCTTCCTCAGACCCCCTTGTAACTGAGTAACCTGAAAATTACTTTTTGTGTGATCTTAAAAATACTTTCTTTTCTCCTACCACTGTAATTTGAAGTAAAACAGCTCTAGCATTTATGCACTCATGTTTTATCCATGGGTTTTTGAGTACGTTATGGAAAAGTGGATATGTGTCATTACCGGACTATTGCCACGTTATGAATCAAGCTTAAATATAACAGAAGCCTGGCTGCCAAACCACATTGGGTTTATCCAGGGTATTTGGACAAAGTTGAGGTCAAATGATCAGCAGTCAAGAGAAAATGGAATTACAGAGATTGTTTATAAATGGAGTTTTGGATAACTGGGAATTTCCTTTATGTAACCGTGTATTAGTCACTCAAATAGTGTTACTAAATATATAAATTCACTCCTATGTAGTAATTCCCTAAAACTGGATGTGGAGAGGCTAGGTGCCCCTCTCAGCCTTGAAGATGTGTCTCGTCGTTCCAGGTGATCAGGTTTGCCAGAACAAAAAAACAGCAGAATCAAACAAATCAATAGCCAGATGAGCTGGTACCAAGCAAAACTAACTTTGCATTAATATTTAAACTTGATGTGGGGATGAAATTTCTTAGAGCCAAAGCACTGGGGACAGTGGTGGAAACATGAACTCTTCCCATGACACGAGGTGTCCACTACTTAGTTTCCCCCTTTTACCTTGCACCTGTAGGAGATTTCAAATAATAACAATGTACAGGAAGGGAATGTTAGAAGAGATCGTATTTGTGAGAAGTGGAAAATGCACAGCTGAAAGTCTATAGCAGAAGAAGGAACCAAATATGAGTACCTTAAATTTATTTGTGCATACTCTCACCTATCTAAAGCCTATCTAAAGGGCTTTATCACCTATCTAAAGCCAAAACACAGATATTACCATTACTATTTCCAGATGTTAAAAGTAAAAGAAAATCCCAGTGAGCCCTGCCTGGACACACAGAAGAGTCTCACATTAAAAGGAACCAGACAATAAAAGTCACATTTTGATACTTCTCTTTGCAGTCAAAGTTTTCACGGAATCATACAGAAGAGGTTTGGCTCCAACACCACTTCCTTTCCCCATCTCAGCCCCCATAGATGCAGAAATATTTCTGTCTACATGTGCTGAGCATTTAAAACCCAGCAGTATGGGCTAGCTGCCCAAGTAACCATTTCTTAGCTCCTAGAATGGAAACTATACACACAAGAAAGAGTCCCAAGGATGAGACTCAAAACAAGCATCACCAGTTTGACCACGTAGACTGAAATGTTAGCATGTCAGTGGATATTAGAGTGTCCTGTGCATTTCAAACTGTTCTCAGTCTATGACATGCACATTAAAAAAAAATCAAGTGTTTCACATTTTAAAAGTTATCTTGCTGTGCTATACATTGTTTTAACCTTTTTTTTTAAATCTTCTCTTACAATCTTGAAAGAGCTCATAATAAGTATTTCTATCTTGTAGCTACAAGCTAGATCAGAAAAAAATCCCTGATGTAGGTAGGATGGCTCTGATGGGGTGGGATTTTTTATCTCTTGGTCTCAAAGTGTTTGCAGTTCTGCCAACTCTGTAAACTATTCAGACCATTCACAGGCACACACTGGAACTCAGCAATTGAAAGAAAAATCAGGACAACTGTTCATTATTAAAAGTATGGAAAACACATCACTTTGTCGTATTTATAATTTTGTCCTTGAATGCTATAATTTAGTATCATTTTCATGAGACTCCAATGGGATTCTGGTTCCTACAGTAATCATATTTCAGTTTCATAGACTTCCACAAAAAAAAAAAAAAAAAAAAAAAAAAGGCAAAAAAAGGGAAAAAAATCATTGAAGTTCACCTAGAAATTTTCTAGTCCAACCTCCTTGACCAAAGCAGAGTAAACTCAGTTAAGTTTGCTCAAGATGAAGTCTAACTGGACACAGGACCTCTCCAAGGATGCAGACTCCACAAGCTGCTGGGAACTTAAGCCAGTGGAAAGCCACTCTATGAGAAAACAAGCTGGGATATTTCTATGGGGCTCAAATGGAATTTCCTGTATTACAGTTCACACCCTCTTGGCCTTTCACAGGCCACCACTGTGAAGAATCTGCCTCCATCTTCTTTGCTCCCTCCAAGAAGTATTCATGCACAATGATAAGATAAACTTATAAGGTAAATTACTTAAGTTATAAGTTAAATTACTTAACATAAAGTTAAGTAATCCAAACTTTTGCATCTTTTCTTTACATGGCTGATGCCCTAGTCCATTAATCAGCACAAGGGACCTTCAGGAGACTCACTGCTGTATGCCCATGTCTCTCTTTTCCTGGGGAACACAGAAATGCACTCCAGCAGCGGTCTCACAAAGGCTGGGCAGAGGGAAAGGTTCACCTCCTTCAACCTGCTTTTGACACTCTTCCTAATGCAACCCACAATGCTGTTTGCCTTGCTCAGCCTGTCAAGATCTCTCTGAAAAGAAACACAATTATCTTGTCTATCAATAATTCCTCCCAGTTTTGTACTATCTGTGACTTCCTGAGGGTACAGTCTGCCCCAACATCCACATGATTAATGAAGATATTACACAGTATTGACCTTTAGGGTACACCACTAGTGACTGATCTCCAGCTAGAACTTTATGCCTTTGACCACAAGACTTTGCGCCTTACAATTCAAGCAGATTTCAATTTATCTCCCTCTTCACTCACTTATCTGGTTCATCCTTTATCAGTTTGTCTATGAGTATGTTTTGTAAGACAGTGTTGAAAGCATTACTAAAGTGAAGATAAGCATCCACTGATCTTGCATCATACCATCACCAACCACAATCACTCATTTCATGCAGAAGGTTACAATAAAATTCAGGGATAATATTCCCTTCATAAATCCATGCAGACTAATCCAATCCTCTACTTGTTCTTGCTATGTTTGGAAATGGTTTCCAGAATTATTTGCTCCATACCCTCCCAGGGATCAAGGTAAAGCTGACTGGCCTGTAGTTTCCCAGTTCTTCCTTCATTCTCTTCTTGAAGACAGTCACATCATTTACTCGTTTCCACTCCTCAGGAACCTTCCCCTATCAGCACAACCCTCCAAAGATCAAATGTGGCCGTACAATGACATCTGCCAATTTCCTCAATATGGGTGTATCTCATCCAGACACATTAATTTGTGCTTCACAAGAGTAGTTTAAAATTCCCTGATTCTCATCCCCTAAGCTAAGTGTTCCTTCTTCTAGACTTTCCCACTGGTCTCAGGGGCCTTTGTGATGGCAAGACTTACAGGTAGAGATCAAAGCAAAGAAGGCATTGAGCATGTCAGTCTTTTCCATGCCATTTGTCATCAAGTGCCCTTCCCCATTCAGCACTGTGCCCATGTTTTTCTTGGTCCTTCCTGAGCTGCTGATAGACCTGTAGGAAGCCCTTGTTACTTTTTAATCCCTTGCTAGATTAAATGCTACATTGGTTCTGGCATTCCTAACCCTGTCTCTGCAAGTTTGGTTATACTCCTCCTAGGTCACTTGACCTTTTGAATCCTGTGTATGCTTCTTTTTTATATCTAATTGCATCAGAAGATCATTGTTCATCCACACAAGTCTCCTACCACCTTTTCTTCAATTTCCTGCATGTTGGGTTGAACTACTCTTGGACTTGGAGGATGCAACCCTTAAGAGGAAAACAACAACAAACCACCCAAGCAGCTCTCTTGGACTGTACCCCACAGTATTCTTCCAAGAAGACTCCTAAAGAGGCCAAAATCTGCTCTTCAAAAGTCCAGGGATTGTAATCCTGCTATATGCCTTGTTTCATTTTCTCAGGAGCTTCAATTTCAGCATCCTGCACTCAGTGCAGCCCAAGTTGTCCCCGCCTTCACAGTTTTTGCAAGTTCTTCCTCACTTTCTAGTGTCAGGCCCAGAAAAGAGCAACCCTTTGTCAGGGCCCTCAGCAGCTGCAGCAGGAAGTTACCATGAATGCACTCCAGAAACCTTCTCAGCTGCTTGTGCCTTTCCTCATTCGCCTCTCAGCAGATACCAGACTGGTTAAAGTTCCCATGAAGCTCAAGGCCTGGAACATGAGGCTTGTTTCAGTGGTATGAAGAAGGCCTCCTCCATTACTTCATCCTACTTTTAGACTGCTTGTCCAGATAAAAAAGTGCAAACATTTTCATTGACAGGCAAACAGGGTATTGTTCAGTATTGGAAAGGTTCTTTTCTTTATATCTTCAGCATCTTTTATCTGTGGTTCACACAACACTCTCCATGCCTTATATAAAACAGACATTTCCAAGTATTACTACTCACACCTCAGACAGAGCACAGAGTGTAACTTGTTACCTCCAAGTATATGTACAAAACATACAAAACATGGAGGTGGACATGGTGGATACTTAGTGGGAAGCACTTATTAAAATAGCCTATCTGAGGAATTACCTTTCAAAGAAAACAGTACTCAAAACAAGTATGTGACATTCAGATGTGAAAAATGACCTAGGTGTCAGGTATATCAAATGTCTCTTCCATTTCACCTGCCACTCTCACTTTCATTTCCTAAGCAGCAGAGGCTGTAGCACTGTGGGTGGGGAAAATAACTGAATAAAGAATATACCAGAGCTCTCAGAATGAATCTTTAACTTCAGCTATGGGCACAGACACACTCATAGGTTTTTGGAAAGTTTATATTAGTCAGCCTACATGAACACCCCAAGACACCCATTGCTTTGGAGTGGCTGAAAGACTGGCTGTCACACTCTCCTGCCAGATGAATAGATGTGAGTGTGTCACTACCACTCTTGCTTCCCCTGCTTTAGCAGTAATTCACTACTGAAGCAGTTGGGTAACGTCATTTAATAATTTTGTCTAAAAAGATATGACAGGACAAGGAAGCATGAAGGTTGTGAGGAATAAGGATTGATCCATTGTCCACAAAACCCAGCAAATCCCCTTTCCTCCGCCCACCCTTTCTTAGTTCCCCCTAGCCTTCCAAGGCTTTAGTATTAAAAACAAATACCTATAACAGGTTGCATCAATACCTCCCTGAACTTCTGTACTAATCTCTTTCTATCGCTTCTCCCTCTACTTCCCCCTGCTCTAAGCCACAAAACATTCAATTTCTGTCTCTATTTTGGTCCTTTTTTTGCCAGAAAAGACTGCAGGACAATCATCACTTCTAAATACCTTGAAGCCTTCTTGTTCAGACATTTTTCTGTGGGCAGGACTCTTAATTCACGATCTCTTCAGAACCAAACTTGATTAGAAGTGATATCAAGCCTTGCACAATGCAGAAGGCTGAATATAATCTGAAAATCATTACTTCAATCAAAAGATTCAAATTAAGTTTCATTCACTTTGGTGTCTCAGAGGAAAAGCTTTTCACACTTCTGCTGCCTACTTTTTACCTTTGATCTGAACGTCAAATTGTCTAATTAATTTAGTAGGGTTCTACCCTTAGTTGCATTTTTTAAACTCACAAGTTCTCCTCTGTGTCCTAGCAATGGACACTGAAGATTTCAGAAATATTACCTAATTACACACACACACTGCCATGAAGAACTTCACTGGTTCATGAAGCAGGTAAGTGAAGATTACTCTTGCCAACGAGTACCAATATCAAAAGTATTACAGCAAAGAGAAAATATATTTTCATTTTCAAAAGTTATAACTCTGAAAGAGGAAAGGAACAAAGGCAGCAGAATGTTCCCCCCAACCACTCCTCACCACTTACAAATCTTTTGTACCAAAACTGATTATTAAGCCCCTAGGCTGTTATATAGTTTATATATTCTCTCTTACTGCTGAGAGCAAAGATCTATTCTAAAAGAAAAGTGTGCTTTATTCTCGAAAGTTATGTTTTCTCTAAGATACCAGGGAAGCACCCATAGTTTTATTCTAGCACTTTTCAGAATTCATTGTCTTGTGCTAGCTCATCTGTCATGCCCTGTGTCACATATGGATACAGTGACAGCAATAAATAATAGAAAGAATTTTAATGCCCTGAAATGTAAAGTTTGACTCTTACATAAATTTAGGGTACCAGATTACTTGGGGACTAACTATAGGGATTCCATTTCTTATAGTCTCAGCAGCTTGTAATTGTCAGGATCTTGGAAAAAGAGTCTATGAATATTACCAAGAGAATTGGTGAGAGGCCACATTAACAGGAATTAACCACAACTTTCTGTCATCTGGATTTCTAGCATACCTACAAGTCCAAACTCCTACATTACAGAGGGAAAAAACCCCAAAGATTTACCAAGACATTGAGAAATCCAGAGCTTTTTACTACCCCAGTACTGTAGGCTTGGATTTAAATCCATAGCTAGATCTACCTAATGGATAACTTTAAGCCAAGAAAGAGTTGCCATGTCTTTGTGTGGTGCATTATGTCTGAGTTAAACAGAATGACCTATTGAGCAGATATGGGCTAATTTCAAAACTTACAGTTATTTGGTAGTGGTGACTCATTGCATTTTTTAATGTTTTTGTTAGATGACGTAGTGGCAGTGATCTTCTAAGTAGATGCAAGTGCAGCAAGGCAGGCATGTTGTATGCACAGGCATGTGACTTAGGCTTGCAGTTCCAAAAAAGCTCTCAGTTTTGAGTACCTGAGCAAACCATCTGTTGAGTACCACCTCCCTTGGAGGGCTATTTGTCTCCAAAATCCCAAAATGACATATTTGTCTTCCTTCTTCCCCCCAGGCTTTCTTCCTCTGCCTGTTCTGTTGTTGTAAGGTTTTCATTTTCTTTCCTCTCCCATCCTGCCATAAGCCTTGTTAAGAGTTCTGCCAGAGCTCTTAAAGCACTGCAAATGAGACAACAGGGTCAGAAACAGGAACAATTCCTCAGAAAGCTTTGGACTGATCCAGTATTTTTCCCCTCAAAGTACAGAGTAAGAAAATAAGAATAGTCTGGTATTGCAACCTTTTGTCAGCTCTATCAGTGATACCATTCCACCAACACAGTGATGCACAAGGACCTTTCCCATTCCAATTATATTGTAAAAACTGTTGATGTCCAAATTTAAACTGCACATGAGCAATATCTGTACAGCAAATAATGCCACTGTTCTGCCCAGAGCCAGCTTGGTGCATCTCCTCATTTTCCTGATCTCTTGAAGAATACACTGCTGATGGAAGAATAAAATAAAATTTCACTTTTGATTATTTAAAATACCAAAGTCTAGTCAGCACATTTCTCTTTCATCAAATTTTCCCATACATAAATTCCAATGAGAGTCCAGAAAACAACAAAAAAATTACTTTCATTACCTCCACTTAGGATGGAAATTCTCTATTAATATGGAGAACAACTGCAGACACAAATAGTTACTATGTGAGAGAAGCAGCATTATTTTTGCTTATGATTAAATTCACGGCTACCATAACTACTCCCATCTGGCCTAAGACTTCCAAGTGGATTTTTGGGGCGGGGGGGGGGGGGGGGGGGG